>JAOVVA010000054.1:20120662-20134873 GCA_028565275.1 Leiocassis micropogon
GTGTAGCAGACGATTATATAGAGAAATAAAGGTATTTTTACCCTCATAGCTGTGTTCTGTTATATTGTCCTCGTAATATATACTTTATACTCTGTTTCGGAAACAAAAGGCTTGTTCAATCAGGTTCCACAAGCATTGCTAGACTTGAGAGCCAAGTTGACCTCATAGAGGTGTGACTGTGATTTATACATCATAGCTCTGTGGACATGTACAGACTCAACATCCCCGAGACGTCCCACAGTCCAGACATCAGACTACGGCCATGCACCGGTTCCACTCGTGTTGCGTAACCACCTGTCAACACCGATATACAGCGTTCAAAACGAATAGCCAGTGGGAGCATAGTCACCGCTGTTTTCCTGAAGAGCACGCTCCTTGTCGGTGGTGGTGGGGTTGTGAATTTTAAGCAGCACACACACCTCAGACAAGCTGCAGGTTTCAAGTCCCTGGACGCCGGAGAACCATAAAGCTCCAGGTACTCTCATATGCGGCAGCGCTTTATAGAAGAACTCACCGTTCCTGTGTTTTTAGTTAATGTCGTTCGTCTTTGTACTTTGTTGCAGGATGTTAATAAACCTTTCTAATTGCATAAAAGATTAATAGAGTCATCATGGCAATGAGAACACAGATGCAAAGACAGATGAAGGGATGTTACTCACTCTCTGTCGATGACCAGGCAAGTGACAGCCTCAGCAGCAATGACATTGGCCGTTCTAACGTCTTCTCTGCGGAAACATAAAACGACAACACATCAGTCGCATGCCGTCAAATCTGTTTGACACTCGATTAATTTCTGAGCCGGAGCACCGTGCGGAGATCACTTTATTAGGGTGCAGTGAAAATGTGGCATGTGATCCTGTCTGTGGAAGAGGACTGCAGTCGACAAAAACAAAAGTTGGTAATATAAAAGTTATATAAAAAGACATTTTGTTTGTGAATACAGACTTGGACAAAATGGCCAAAACAGGATATCGATGCTAAAAAGTGTCTCATCTACTGTAGGTGAAAAAGTGAATTTTCAGATAGGATCTTATAACATCATTTTTCATAATACTTGTAATACATAATAATACATATTATTATCATTATTATTAATTATAATAACCTATTAATAATACATATTTCATAATACTTAATGCTTCTTATCTTCCAATCCATGCTTAATTTTTTGTAAATATGCATACACATTTATATATTTTTTCAGATAAAAAACATATTTGCAAGGTATAATTTCATGTTCCTTATATAATTTCAAACATTCCTTTTATGTAGTAATACTGATCTTTTTTTTTAACTCAAATCTTTCAATGATCTTAACTCTTATTCAGGTGAAACTTGGCCAATTTAGATTTTACATGAAAAAACATAAACCTGAAAAAGTGTATTAAGATATTGTGAAATTTTTTTTTACATTATTACGGACACTACACATTTTTAAGCGTTTACCAAGAAACAATTTAAGCAACTATTTTACGGGTCACATGCTTCTTGAAACTTATACCAATTTTACTATCAATACCCAAATATAAATAATTAGCATTTTTATCTATTATTGTTTAAAGTGAGACTGGTTTTTTGGGGGTGCACATAAAAATCATCTCTCCAAAATGGCTAAAGTCAGCAACTTGAAACTTTTAGGAAATCAAGACTGGTCACTTCCACGGTGCATAAACTTTAGAAGTAGCTTCCTTGGCACACACATTTTCTGTATTATATTTATTTATATGTGCAAAATACCCCCCCCCCAAAAAAAAGGAACTTATATACACTGGACTAAATGAATTATAATAAAAATATGCTGAAAATGATGACAATTTATAAAATGACCACCATCCTAAAAATATATTCATAAATTATCACTCTTCACAGCATAAAAAGGTTAACACAGTTCAGGTGTTACTTAGACAAGACAAGTTACCCATTCATCTCTAAACACACACACACACACACACACACACACACACACACACACACACTGCAGTAATTCCAACAGCATCTATGAAATCCATCTGTGAAATTACTCTGTAGGGCTCGCCTCGTTGTCACTGAAGTCCTCCTCACTGCAGGAGTTCAGTTCAGATTTAAACTCCATCACAGCAGCATGAAGCAGAACTTTCAGATCCTCCATCACTGAAATGCCGTGTAGCATTGAGCCTGAGCTCTGTGTTTAGGCAAACGTACAGAGAGGAGGAGATCTGGAACAATCTGCACTCAGTGATCGCTTCCAGCAGCTGCACTCTGCTAAAGCACTGAATACAGGTGTCCTTGCAGGTCATATACACACACACACACACACACACACACACACACACACACACAAACCCAGCAAGGATTTGAGAAAGTTTGCATCGCCAGTGTTTAAAAATATGTTTTTTGTGGAATATGATGGATGTTGACAACATGAAAGTAGCGATAACCCTCCCGAATCACATCGTGTACAGTATAAGGACTTGTTTTAGAGATGCTCAGCTGGTTATTGTACCGCTACATGACTCTTGTTGAGAGAAACGGTCAGTACGGACACGACTTCAATACTTCATCATAGTCGTCATTACTGTAAAGACACTTAATCCCCATTTAAGAGAGATTGTTTTGCCATGGGGAGCTCGGGGTAACGGCAGCCTTTAGCGGTGCTATGCTCTTTCTGTGGCAGCAATCTGAAAAAGCCTATCCTCATATAGTTCACTAGAACAAGAACCAGGAAAAACCAGGGCCCGTATTCACAAAGCTTGTTAAAATTCTCTCAGAGAGCTCATATCTTGGCTTATAAAGTCCTAGCTGGGAATCCTAGACTAAAAGTGATTTAGGAAAGTAGAAAAACCTTTATCTTAGTGAGGAGGTGTGGTTGACCCCGTTGCTAGGGATGACGCAGCAATTCAAGGAGTGTGAATAGTTAATAAAAGAATTTGTAAAGGTCTTAAAATGCGCTCTTTGTAAAAATAGAATATATGATAATAGGACAGACAGTGAAATCATAATGTTTGTATATAAAGAAATTGTATAAATCATAACTACAGGCTACTTTATGCAAAGTTTCTGTTATAGGCTAAATATCTTAAAGATAATTAAACAGCCAAATGTTGAAAATGTCCCTTTTACTTATGCTGTCATAGTTAGTCCTGCCGGAGTCCCTGCTTGCACTCTGCACTAAATATACATTCACTTTATACATTGTGTGACTGTGACGAGACCTAACTGCCATCTCTCCTTCTCTTCTGCTCTCTCTCTCCCTCTTTATCTTTTCCTCTCCCTGTCTCTCTGTCGAGCTATACATGTCCCTCCTGAGCTGCCAGTGATCCAGACCCCCTCTGCCCCCTGGACCTGTCTGACTCGTCCTGGTGTCCTGCTTCTGGTTGGAGATCTCGTTGCATGGATGCATACACGCTCACATCTCATACAAACTTAAATAATTATTTGATTGTATAAAGCTTCTTTCCGACAATGTCAATTGTTAAAAGCGCTACACAAATAAAATTGAATTAAAAATGTATCTACTTTTGAAGCAACCAATTTCCACAAAGTAGTTACTATATTTACATTTTTACATTTATTTACCAAACTGATTTTATTACTTGTAATCCATTTCAGATTGATGGGAGCAAAATGGCTCAACTTTTATCAGTTTTCGGATGGTATGTAGTTAACAATCCAAGAGAGATGTAAGGAAGTAAAACAACAAGAAAACCAAATTGGACAGAAGAGCAGTGTTTACTTTTACATTTAGTGTTTGGAGAATATTTCTTCTTTCCGCCATTTTGTCCTCTGCTATAGAAACTCTTAAGCCTCTAACAAGTCCTCCTCTCTGATCTTAACAATTTTTACCTTAGGAGCTGGTTTTAGGGATAAGATGTTTCGTAAATCATTTTTATCTTTACTAAGATTTAGTCCTAAATTTAAGGGGAAATTCTAAGAAAAGGTCATAACTCGAATTTTCTTAGAATTTCGTCAGTAGGAGCAACTTTTAGGCGTAAGAAGCTTTGTGAATATGAGTCCAGATTACTGACATTGATTAAAGAAGTGTAGGCCATGAGATGTCTCTCTCACTCACTCACTCATTCACTCACTCGTTCTCTATACCTCATGTACAGAACCTATCACAGGGGACTCGGCGCGCTAAGGAGCAACACCCTGGACAGCGTGCCAAAGCCATCCCAGGGTGCACAAGCACACACTCCAGCAATTTGAAATGCCACTATGCCAAATCTGCACATCTTTAGACTGTGGGAGAAAACCGGAGTACCCGGAGGAAACCCATCAAGCACGGGGAGAACATGCACACAGACCAAAGGAATCAAACCCTTGAAACTGGAGGATAAGAAATAAATGTAAATGCAGATAATCCGTTCCAGCCATCCAAAAATATTACTAATATCACTTAATTTTTCAACACTATAATCAAATTTTTGCATATAAAATCAATCAAAACATTGTAATGAATTGAATGACATGTAAATGAAGCAAAATATGAAATAAATAGACATTAAACTTCACTTAACCTTGAATTATGATTCTGCTTGGCATATGGAAATGCTACCCTTACCAAATTGACAAGTTCCAGACAGTCATACAATATTTTTGCTTATAAAAACAATCAAAACTTTTACAGAACACATGTGCAATAACAAAATTAATAAAATTAGTCATTAATCTTCTCGTTTTTTTAAACACCTCCCGGACGTACATGCAACTTAGCCGTGGTTCGGTTAGTTTGTTTGTATGTAGAAAATGCTTCCTATGTTGATGCAAATTGCATGCAAAATTTCAATTTTTAAGATGAAAATTAAGGGAGGGCATTTGTATGCCGAGGCTCCACTGTATTTACATTTAAAAAGCGACCAGAATTAGTAAAACAAAGCCATAGGATTTAAATAATAATCTTAGTCTCGTGTGCTGATCAGAGTAGTGATTAAAGGCTTTTCATTTGAAATTAGGCCGCAGCCTTGATAAGTACAGAAATCACTGGATTAAAGAATATTAAAATAAAGTAAAGTAAACAAGCCAACACAAACACATAAATTAAGACAAATAATCATTTAAAAAAAAACGACGGTATAAAAATGTTGGATGGGACGTTCTGTCTGCCTGTGCACAGCCATAAGCCATTAACAAATGCCTTAGCTGACTTATTCTTCCTATTAAATGTTTTCAGCCTTCACCGTACTTGTTATTGCTGAATCGTAACAACTTCCACTTTCATGTCTTTCAGCCTTGAGCCTGATTGTTCCTTTCCTGCTCCTAGCTGTGTGTGCACTTACAATCATTTAATACATCACTAAATACTAATGCTGTATCAGGAACTCACTTAGCACCATCATGGCTGATCAGAAGAAGAAAAAGACTTGTTTTTAGGTGATTTGTTGGAGAGTTTTTTGTTGGGTTTGGCTCGCACAAGCAGAGAAGCAAGAGAATGCAATCCCAGAATGATAATGATAAGTATAACACATTACATAATATTTGTACAAGCTGCTTGGCTGCACATTAATTAGAATTTTATATCTTATTAAAATGATTGCTGGTGGAATTATAAAGTAAATCAAAAGAGAATTGTTGGTTTAAAACCCTGATGATGTCAATGGATCATGTCTGAACATCGTAGACATGTCCCGTTATGACACATATCCTCCCAGATGGCAATATAATTAGCATCTGGATCTGCTTCTGAAATTAGTTAATAATTCATATTCTAAGGATAACAACATGAATTGAATCGATGATGGGCTGTGACTACTTTAAATCACGTCGCAAAGCCAACTTTTAATTCAGACTAAAATTACAGGATGATGGGACAAACCTTCCCATCCATTAAGCTGGTTTATTGGTTTACACAGAACTCTCGTGCAGAGTGATTTAAAGCTTAACGGGAAGAGACTGATGGCTCACTGTTGAAGGCGCGTTTAATAAATTAATCATTTGTCATTACTGGCAAACATAACATGCTTGTCAGTCTTGTGAAAAATGTATAAGTTTGTTTGGTTAAAGCTGACAGCGTGACAGTATGACAACATAGCCGGCTGTGCTAAAACGTTGGTAGCACACCCACATAAGTGTTTATGTGTAACTCCTGCCAGGCGTTTTTTTTGTATGCCAAATGCCAGGGTTTGGCTCATATTCATTTCAGCAGTAGCTCAATTTATTTCGCATAGATGCAATCGTCAAGTACCCACTAATGAGAATAATTCAATGAAGAGAATTGCTGCATAACAGGTATGAACTGTTCATCAAGACATGAAAAACATACATTATGTTCTTAATGCTGCATCCGAACATAAAAAAACAAAAAACAACTGAAATTCTGGTTTATAAGATACTCCTAGGTGTTCGAGTGTGCAAACTGTGCTTTAGGATTCACTAGCATAATATTCAGCTTTTTCAGAAAAGGCTCCATGATCCATCATGACCTTGATTGGGGAAAAATCAATAAAAGAATAAGTGACTAAACAAATAAAGTAAATGGAATGTGTATCTGCTTAATGTGCTTGATTTGAACCTGAAGTAGGCATTCTGTTACTCTGGATTCTGAACATATCTAAACATATGACCAATATGGGGCAGTGGTGGCTCAATTGGTTAAGACTCTGGGTTACTGACCTGAAGGTTAGGGGGTTCAAGCCCCAGCCCCATCAAAGCTGCCACTGTTGATCCCTTGAGCAAGGCCCTTAACCCTGCTTGCACCAGGGACGCTATGTATCCTATCTGTGAAACAATCATTTTACAGTAAAAGTGCATGTGACAAATAATTGAATCTTTATCTTAAAGTTCATAACTGAGATATCCTGCTTGCAGCTATTAATTTAACCATAGCAATCCTGTTACTAAGGACGTTGTGAATGTATTGCACAAGGTTGCATATTTAAATTAGTGTCCGTTGGTTTCATCATTGCCTGTCTGGCACATTAAGGAACATTTCCCCCCCCATAAGGAGGAATTTTTGGTTGTCAAAACTACAAAAAGTACTACGATGAAATGATGTCGGAACAATGATGAATATATGACAAATAGGATGTTGTTGGTGTTTTCTTTCAGCTGCTACCCATCTGTGGGTAGCCACAGCAGACCATCTGATCAGCACACAACTTTTGCACCGATTGTACAATGGATGCCCTTCCTAATGCAACCCTCAAATTTTATCTGGACTTGGGACCGCCACTGCATTTTGTTCTATTTAACATTTTGTATGGGTTGGGCGGCACGGTTTCTTAGTGGTTAGCCTGGTCGCCTTGCACCTCCGTGGTTATAGGTTCCATTCCTGCCTCGGGTCTGCGTGCATGGAGTAAATATACCTTGATGTACATTCAACTTTATATTAAAGTCATTCTGAACAACGATGTCCTGATGTTGGACGATATCAAAATGATATTCCAACCCAATTGTGATAGTCACCCAACGTTAGGGTTGTTGCTTCCTGTGGAATCACAGTCCTGATCCTCCTCATTACTCATCTTAACCAGATACTGCATAAACCTTTCAAAGCTTCCACCCCACCCAAAAAAAAAGTTCCTCTTATTCAAATATGTATATGTAGCTGCTCATTCTGAATAATATATTCACGTTCGGTTACACCCTCACCCCATTTTAGTAATCCTGCGTGACCATAGTAACAAAACAGAAAACCTACTGTATCTAAGTTCTATCACTGTCAAGCAGATAAACAGTCCATCATTTGTGAGTTCACAGCCTTCTACCAAGAGACTGTGCTTGTGGTCTGCAATCTGCCGTCTAGAGACGTTTCTTTTTTTGATGTGATGACAGCAAATGACGTTTGTGAAGCTCGGCTGCATCATCTTGGTCCCCCGTCGATATTGCACATCACCAAAGAGCAAAAGTGTGAACACAGATAGTTTCTCAGATCCTTTACAATCAGTGTCTCCCTGGAGAATTAGA
Organism: Leiocassis micropogon; assembly: GCA_028565275.1. Classification (NCBI taxonomy): domain Eukaryota; kingdom Metazoa; phylum Chordata; class Actinopteri; order Siluriformes; family Bagridae; genus Leiocassis; species Leiocassis micropogon. Next base: position 20,128,544 of record JAOVVA010000054.1, read on the forward strand.
TCACACATGCAATTTCCCCTCTCACATGATTGACCCAATGGTACAAACAAACTGACTTTCCACCATCCAGTCCAAAGAACGGAAAGAAAATCAAACCTTCACCTTGCATCGATGATTGTGTCGCACTCGTTTAAGATGATGAAAGAGAAAGAATTTACAAAAATCTGAAAAAAAAAGAGATGGCAAAGATAAACTGAGCTGAGCACCGGCATGCATCAGTGATCTGTTAAACGTCTGGCCCGGGTCAGAATATACCACACTAACTCTCACCAGCCCATAAAGGAAAGGTCAAGTCTGTCAATCTGATGGGAGAAAAGAAAAATGCATGTGGAGTGAGAACAGAAGTGGAAGACAGAGCAACCGAGCCCTCGCTCTGTCAGAATCCGAGTCCTTTGGGGCGCAGGAGGAAAACATGTCTACGATGAAACCACGTTAATAAAAGTCCTTGAAGTTATTCATAGACATAAATACAGAGAAGAGCTATTAATAGAGTAGCAGCTGTACATAGTGTTCAAACAAGAGTGACCTTTGATGCGGTCAATAAGTTATTTATTAAACAATCGGGATGGAGAAAAGTTTCTGTGTGAATAAAGGTTGCCTTAATTCCGAGCAGTTAAATTTCACTGAAACTGGATTGTCTGTGGCTTTTGATTACTGCGTCTTTTTCCTTTTCACGCCTCATCTCACGCGACATAACCGAGAATGAGCAAATATTGTTTAAGATGAAAGACAGTCTCAGACCAACGAGCACAACAGAAGGGTGATTTGCATGCTAAAGAGGACAGAGCTAACAAACACGCGAGCCTGTGTGCTAATTACCACAGACAGCTACAGGTGAGATCAAAGGGACAGAGATCAAGAAGAGGCATGCGGAAGAGTAACACCCCAAAAAAAACAACAAAAACAACAAATACACAGTGTGGCCTATTAGCGTTCCTCATCAGTGACAGTCAGCTTAAGATCACATCAAAGAGCTGGCCGTTTAACAAGGCACTCGCTTTGCTTACAGAGAGCGAGAACTCTCAAAGGAAATACTGTACTTACAGTTATAGTCCTTAATTGGAAATTTTTAGAAAGAGAATGACTACGTGTCGTGCAAGCTATAGTTCAGATAATAGATTTATATGAACATATTTATTTCTAATGCTGTAGATTTATGGCAAACGAGCGACAGAACCTACAACAGAAAATTAACAGATAAAATACACCAGTTAATATAAACCATAATCTTTGACAAGGTGAAGTATTATCTAAGGAGACTCATATTTAATACTTATGGATGGAGTCTCAAGTGTCAGTGTGTGTTTGTGGTGACCTCTTGTCCTCATGTCATTACACTATTTTCTAACTACATTGCCTATATAGTCTTGTATGATCCCTTTTGAAGATTGTATTGGTATAATTCTTTTGCCAACCTACTTCTTGTTTAAAGACATGGAATATAGAATATGTTTATAGTTATCAGACGCTAGTGAAAAGAAATTGCAATGCATGCTTAAGTAGAGTCCAGGTCTAATAAAGTTAATAAGATCTTCAACCCCCCCCAAAAAAAAAAATTGTAGAATTAATTAATTAATTAATAAAGTGATAACAGGAACTAACTTGGAGTTTTGACATTAGGCACCGTTCCCAGGGACGATTGCTTCCCCATTTCCACTCATTGTTGTATAATCATTGTTAATGTGTTAATGTTGTGGCAGACCAGTGTAAAAAAGTTTGGAATGGGATAAGGGAGTTTTTATTTTAGGGCCCTGGGATTGTTTCTTTTAAGTTGTATACCAGTAGACTGGTGACAGGATCACAAGCACCCAAGGCTCATCTATACCTATGAGGATCAAAGGCTAGGTCGGAAAAACCAATGTAGATAAAATTGTTGAAAAAAAATTAATGCTGGTTATGATAGAAAGTCACCAGAACACCAAGTGCATCACAGCCTACTGAGCTTTAGTTAGCAGGCAAAGAGATCAAGGTTGTTGATCTAAGCCTCCAAATCTCCCCAGATATAATCCGTGTGCATCCATGGGATGTCCTAGACAAGTCTGATCCATGGAGTTGTCCAATCCAAGCTTGCAATATACTGCATTACTGGATCTTACTGCTGATGTCCTGGCGGCAGACACCATAGCACAATTTCAGAGGTCTTGTGAAGACATGCCTCATAGGGTCAGAACTATTTTGGTGGCACATAATGACCCTAAAACCTTAGGTGGTTTTAATGTTAACGGTTTTTAATGTTATGGATAACTAATGTAAATCATTAAAAACTTTTAGTCTTTAGAGTGATACGAAATGTAGTTTGGGGGGAAAAAAAGCATTTCTGCGAAATCTTTTAAATTTGGATTCAAACCGAGGTGAGGCAGTGTGTGTGTTCAGTGTTAAGTGCCAGGAGGGTATCACTGTTGGGTAAACTTTTATGTGTTTGATGTAATCGTTAACTAAAGCTCTTGCCCTGCATCTGCATGACTTGTGCCAGTGGCAAATGATTAGCTAATGGCAAGTAAAGACATGAAGGTGGCATAGGCATATTGTGCAAAATAGAAAAAAAAAAATAATAAATCACCATAACTACAGAAAAAACAGGATGAATTTCCTAACATGACGGCAGCAAAGCATGACAAGTTGTTCATAATAAACTTCACAACAACCCTTTAGTTGACCAGTTGACCAGACAGATGACGAGCGTTATATCACCCGCATACTCTTTCACCCACATGTGCCCTGTTCTTTTTGAATGCTGTCACTTCTTTTACACTTCTTGATCTTCACACATGCATGCACACAGCGGAATAAACAGGTTTCAGCGAATAAAAGGTGTATTGCAAAGACACAAACTAAAGAGAAAACTGACATGACATACATACGCCCTGACTATTTGTCAGGGTTATTTATTTAAAGTCAACTAATATACCCATCTTTGAATAATAATTAAAAAAAAGATAGTCACTTATCTAAGATTGGCTGTTTATTTTCTAATTTTTTATTTAAATTTTTCTCTTTCCTACTCTCAGAAAACCAATAAGGTTCCCACACTACCCAGTGGCCAGTGTGGGCCACTTATGAAAAGAAAGAAAAAAAAGAATTCCAACCAGGGACTCCATGGATTAAGGCTTGCCCTGGCATGATAATTGTGCATGTGTGTGTGTAATCATATGAGCTTTAATAATCTCTGATGGTCCACTGTGATGATGTTATGTTAGCAGACTCCCTGCTCAGTCACCAGCTGCATCATGACTGAGCTCTGATCCGTCACACAACCACCAACGGGTAGAATGTTAAAAACGTTCATTATCCGTGTTTACCAAAATACTCCCTCGGATACATTACTGTAATGGCGACACGCAAGCGTCATTAAACAGGAGCACAAGTAGACACCACTGCTCCTCTTCCACTAGGTGTCCCTACTACGTTTCGTGTCACACCTCTATCTCTCTTTAACCCACATTAATAATGAAATACAGTACCTGATATAACTCTTCTGAGCAACAAGAATCGCGTTCCCTGAGGAAAAACACAGCACCATCCATAATGACAGCACTTCACCTGAGAGATAGAGGTATTTTTATATTTGACATTTGTGTCCCTGTGATATTTCATTTATACCACCATATTAAATATTTATGTAAAAATCTATTGGCACATTTCATATAATTGTATCATGATGTTAATCAAATGTACAGCACCAGGAAAACAGAATTCCATTCCAACTACACTTTGTAAAGTTAAGTTTTCATTGTACCACAAATTAGGAATATTTTTGCATGAATGTCGGAACACATTAATGATGTCATGCTTAAAAACATCCTGTTGCCTGATTCTTCTCGACTATTTAATGAAAACTGTACAAGTACACATTACTACATACTGTATTGAACTGAAAGTTGGCACAGAAAGAAAGACATAAGAAATGTTACCATGGTACATGCATCATGACCGTCTAATGGTACCTGTAACATGGTACAGTATGTAGTACCATGGTACTTATTTGCTGATATAAACATACATGTATGTGGACTACACAATGGTACATGATTCTACCACGGTTCACATACTTTGGTGCCACAGTACATGTACTAGGATAATGTCAAAGAGTAAAAGCCTGAGAGTAAACGGTGAAGTATGGAATAAAAACATCCTCAATCGCCGACTGAGAAAAAGTCAACCATCAGGCTGGAAAATTGATGCTTACAGTTTTCTGGGATTCTCAAGGGCCAGTATTGGAATATTTATCCGGAAAAAGGATCAACAATCAACGGTGCTCGTTACAGCGAGACGCTTATTGAAGAGCTGAAGCCTAAACTTCGGATTAAACACAGGGGACTGATATCCAAGAGTCGTGATCTTGCATTACCAACAACACACATCCACAGACTACTGGCCACACCGTTGACACCCTGCAAAAAGTGTTAAAGCATCCTCCCTAAAGTCCAGGGCCCGTATTTACAAAGTGTCTCAATCACTCGTAGGAATCGGGCTCAAAGTTCATTTAGGAGTAAAAAATCATCCTACCGAAGAAGTAGGACATAAAAGTTAATTATGAAGCTTCCTGCTCTATTTTTTCAGTGAGGAGTAGGATTGCGCAGAGGAAAGCGTGTGACGTCACTTTTTTTTACGACACTGAGAGCCGTAACGTAGGCTGCACATTATAATGGGTGTTGTTGTTTTGACGGTTTTAAAAATGGGTGAAAAGCAAAACGGTGAAATCAGCAGCAGTTGTCTGAAAGCTTTATGCACACAGACAAGTATTCCGTTTCTTTGATGAGCTCTGCGACACTCAGTGTTACTAAAACATCTCTCCTCTGTGTGCATCTCTGCCTGAACGCCATTTCCTCGCTACTCCTAACCAGTTAGGACACATCCGGAGCTGTGAGCTCCAATTTAAGAATCTTGATAAATAGCTCTTACTCATGCTCCTAAAAGTAGGACCAAAGTAGACGTCACTCTGAGAATTTTTGCCCACTTAGGAGCGATTTCTTACTCTGAGACTTATTTAGTAGATACGGGCCCTGATCTATGAAGACAAAGATTCACTTCTGATTAAGGTAAGACAGCGGTGAATTTGTGGCTGGCAGCTCAGACTAAACATTTTCAATGAGCTTATTGACAGATGGACAAAGTGTATTGAAGAGCAAGGAGATCATGTCCAAAATGGATGGATTTGTCTTTTGTACAAGTTAATTAAAATAAATTCTACAGCCAGAGTGCGGATAATTCTTGACTCACCCTTCTATGTTATACATGTTGTGGTACTTCCTTGCCTATACCATACCAGTAGTATGTCCTAACATATCTAATATGCTACCTGGTGGACTTTGGTAGCCATTGAGGTACCCAATACGTACCACGATATACAGCAAAGGATTCTGGTACACCATAATAGTACCATGGTACCCACTTAAGTACCCAAGTACCTGCCATGGTGGTCACCAAAGTATGGTGGTAAACAAAAAGGTACACACTAAGTGACACAGTACCTACCCTGATACTCCATAAAGTCCTACCATGATAATGTCTGAAGTTTATGTTTATAAAGGGAAAGATGAGAAGGAATAGGCTTTGTACATTAAAAGATATTTCAAGACTTTCAGCACCACTGATTTAATAATGGAAATCATTAGCGTTCATTTGTCCAGCAATGTTGGTGTTAAAACGAAATAAATGGAGTAAAGAGTTTGATGAGCCTCGTTTAAACTCCGTGACTTACTTTTATCTTAGGTAATGAGACAGAGACCAATGTGAAGAAGATGATAATCAAAAATGATAACTCATTTCTCAATCTTTTAACTCTTTGTTTACTCATTAGATTAAATTATAAAATGTTCAGATAGCCCTGAAATTAACATTTTTAATGGGATTTCAAATCAGAAAAATGTGTAGTTTTTATAACTTGTAGAAACTGTCCAATGTTTACAACATGTACATTTACTTACCCCTGAAGTGCTTTCTCTCCAAACCAGTCCCCTTTCCCCAGACCACGCAGATGAACAGTGTCATTAGGCGAATCCTCCCGGGTAACGTTCACCTGTCATCAAAAAAACAAAACAAAAAAAAGAAAAACACACTAGTCTGAAGATTAGAATTAGAGTGTTGAGAAGGTCAAAACTCACAGTATGCAGTGTGTTTAAGAGCAGTGCTTTTCTTACCTTTCCTTTACTGATGATGAAGAAGGTGTCTCCTCTAGCTCCCTGTCTGATTATGTATTCTCCATCGCTATAGTGAGTCTATGAGGGGAAAAAGCCAGAGCGAAACAGAGTGAGAGTGAGAGCAGACGTTAAACTTTGCCGTTCTTAACACATCAGGAAGAAAGAAAGACAGGCATCTGACTGTTCTGAC
>JAOVVA010000054.1:20149229-20162623 GCA_028565275.1 Leiocassis micropogon
TCGCAAAGCAGCTTTACACAATCAAAATAATTATTTAAGTTTGTATGAGATGTGAATGTGTATGAATCAAAATGATAAGATTGTCCCTGATGAGCAAGGCGAGGGCGACAGAGGCGAGGAAAAACTCCAGTCCTGAACTATCGAGCGACTGAATACACTATTGCTACTGAATCAAATCGAATTGAAAATTGCGGTGAACAAACATCGAATCGAATTGAACCAAACTGATAGCTAGAGCTATGAATCATAGGTAGACTATCACCATACCAGAGTTTTGACTTAAATAACAATACTAGCCCATATCAATACGACCTTAGCAAATATAAATGATGGATGGACAAATCAGCAGTCTGTAAAGAACAACCCAAAAACATAAATCAGTGACATCACCAAAAACCTCGAGAGAGCAGGGGTAAAGGTTTGAAAAAGACTTTGAGAGCAGAATTATAAATGCCATACCACAAGACGAAACCACTCATCAGCAGGAAGAATCAGAAGGCCAGATGGAACTGGCTCATTAATCTTTTTATGATGGTAGCAGCACAATGAATTCAAAAGTCCACAGAAACCTTCTGTCTGCCAATTTACAGAGAAATGCATTATACCTAATTGGGAAGAAATTCATCATGCAGCACGACGCTAACCCAAAACACTCTGCCATCACAACAAAGCACTTCATCAGGGGAAAAAGAGGAAGGTTTTAGTCCAGCCAAGTGAATCACCAGACCTTAACCCAGCTGAGCAGCATTTCACCTCCTGAAAAACAGACTGAAGTGAGAAACTCCACAAAACAACTAAAAGAAGCTATGGTGCAAGAATGAAAAAGGTCATTGAGCCACATGCTTGATGCAGTTATTGCAAAAAAATGAAATGTATATGCAACCAAATATTAAGTGTTATTTACTTCAAGACTATGTCTCCCAATATTTTAAGTTGCTTAACGGATCTACATGTAAACATCTGGAAATAAAAGTGGTAAAGTGCTCGCCCTTTCATCCGGAGATCGCGAATTCTATTCCCGGGTGATGCTGTAACCTGTGAGCTCACGCAAGCGGAAGGAGCCGATAGCGCTGTGCTCCGAGTGCATTACACCGCCCACAACTGTGCGTGAGCGAGCAGTTCGAAAAGATGCGGTCAGCTGGCGTCACGTGGTTCGGAGGAAACACGTGATAGTCTTCAGCTGTCCCGACTGAGTGGTAGTAGTAGCCTTAATGTGGGAGCCCCCTAGTGATGGGGAGGAATTGGACACGGCTAAATTAGGGAGAAAATCACGGAAAAAAAAAAAAAAACCCAACAACAACACAATAATGGATCTGGCTATTCCAATATTTCTGGAGGGGACTGCATAGACAAGTGGCAGGGGTATCTCAGTGGTTAAAGTGTTGGACTACTGATTGGAAGGTCCTGGGTTCAAACCCTAGCACCACCAAATTGCCCTTGAGCAAAGTCCTTAACCCTCAACTGCTTGGATGTACAATGAGATAAAAATGTAAGTCACTCTGAATAATGGCGTCTTGCAAGGGCCCTAAAATGTAAGACCACAACACCCCATCACATAGTCAATCAGTTTTCTTAGCAGAATTAGCACAATAGCTTGTTGCATATGAGCTTACTCAAATATAAAACATGGATAGTCAAATCAGCAGCCATGGTGAAGAGATCTGTGAAGAACAACCCAAAAACAGTGGCTAATTTTTAGGAAAGACAGTTAGCCAAGGTCTCTGACCAACCACGATACTGAACTGGGCAATAACACAATAATGAATTTAAACATGAATATACATTTGAAATCCATGCTTCTAACAATAAGAGTTTGTCAGTTAGCCTGGTCGCTAGAGCATAAACTAGCACTCAATCAGTGGGGGGGAAGCTGGCAGTGTACTTCAAGTGACAAAAGAACAGAACTGAAGCAAAAGCCCCACCAAGCATGCTCAAAGTATACTCCGGAAGAACCAAATGTCTTTCTAGGACACACTGTACCTCTTTGGGGAGGAGAAGGGGTTTTAGAAGCCGTGTGTCAAGCCGACATCATACGTTTCAGTGTTTGCAGCGAACTGCTTCTGTGAAAAAAATGTTTTGTCTGCGGGTTGCTACTATACTGTACAATGCCCTGTATACACTTTTTAAGCCACAAAATTAGTGCTGTTTGTTACTATACAAATGTTTGATGTTTTGGTTTACTTATTAGACGTTTGATATTTATAATAATAGATGTAATGTATTTACACTATGTGCAAAAGTCTTGAGCAACCCCCCTTTCTTCATATAAAATATTAGATTATATTAAAGAAATGAGAACAAATGTTTTACTGTAAATTGGTTGTTTATGTAACAATCTCAGCAGCAGCAACCTTATTTCCCCTCTCATCTGTTCCAACCACTCAGCATTTAATATCACCAGTATTCTGTACTAATCACCGGCCTGATCATCTGTCATCATCTGCACCTATTTCTCACTTAAATTAGAGGTTTTTATGCTTTAATGATTCACAAGTCACTGTGTGGCTTGCCAAAAAAACATTCCTCTGAAACTGCTTACAGAGACTGGACTGAAAACGAGAGCCAAAAACCTGCCAGAAATGAGAACCAGAAAATTCATGCACCAGTTGCGCCACATGTACAGAGGATAGGGTATGTTTGACACTGGACAAACGTGTTTGTGTTGTTTCGTGCTGTATGGTGTCGTACAGGGTTATAAATAGGGTTTTATGTGGAGGACAAGGCTGATTATATCCAGCGCCACCATTTGGATCTTGGGTTGTGCTGTGAGAGCGATTTCAACTGTTGAAACAACCATTCACAGAAACTGTGTGTGTGTGTAAACATCATCTCAAAACACTTCCTGTCCATGCCAGCAGAGGACACAATCACCTGTATTAGCACAAATGCTAACAGTGCCTTCCTGTGAAGTCTTGCCATACTTAGTCAGTCAGTCATCGTCTATACCGCTTTATCCTGTATTCAGGGTCGCAGGGAGCCTGGAGCCTATCCCAGGAGGCTTAGGGCGCCAATCCATCGCAGGGCACACACTTTGCAAATTTGGGAACACCAATTAGCCTAATCTACAGGTCTTTGGAATGTGGGAGGAAACCGGAGTACCCAGCGGAAACCCACCAAGCACAGGGAGAACATGCAAACTCCATGCACACATAGAGACGGGAATCGACTCTGGCCGGGAATCGAACCCAGAACCTGGAGGTGCAAGGCGACAGTGCTAACTGTCACTACACCACCTTGCCATACTCAGTCTTTGTACAGCTTGAAAAATGTGCTATCTAAAAAGCGAGCAAAGCAGATACCCCTTTCCCTCATCTTATTAAGCATTTTTCAACAGTATTATATGGACATTTAGAACCGTTTGTTTGTCATGTAATGCCGCAACATTCTGAAAATAAGTGGCTTCTATGGATTAGGGAACTTTTAAGTTTCCCTGCCAAAATTAGTAAACTTTTTAAGTTCACTTTGCTCACTAATAAAACTCCATTCTAATTTTGAATTACTTCTTGGCCATTGTTAATCATTTTAATTGCGTGTGCAGCTTTGCCTGCTTTACTTTGGATTTCGGACTATGGTTTTATTTTGTCTGCCATGAGCTGTCTCAAAACTTTACTCCAAAGCTGAGTCAGCTTTATCAAAAGTCTACCATAGTCAGCTGTCGGGAGATGATGAGGAACAGCCCCAGAAACATCAGTACCATCCGGGACCTTGTCTTTAAGCAATAAGGGAAAATCAACACCCCAGATGTAAAAACAAATTAGAAGTGTGGAAATATGATGAACCACCATGGTGCTCATTCCAGTTTTCGATCTCAGAGAGGCGCAGAAGTCAAACCAGGACTCGTAATGAAATTTATTGTGCGTGAAGATGTAAAACCCAAAACGACATTTACAGAAGATTTCAAATACAGCACGTTGATGGGTAAAACATTTGAACTGAGTGAACGATTTAAAGAAGGCCGTACATCTATAGATGACGACCCCAGCCGAGGTGGAGCACACTGCAGTCGTTACTGTGAACATTCAGCGAGTTCGCATGAGAGATGCAACCTGTCTGTGGGTACTGCACATACAATCATTCACCGACACCACTTGCACATTATAGGATATCGGCCGGGAGTTATTGCCACACCTCCCGTACAGTCCTGACCTCGCTCCATTTCCACATGTTTGAGCCATGAAAGGAGTTCCTGGGAGGCCAGAGTTTTAGATGCGCAGCAGACAAAGTGCATTAGTGTAGCAGGTGATTATATAGAGAAATAAAGGGACTTTTACTCTCATAACTGTGTTCTGTTATTCTGCACAATTAAAAATTTGATGAACAGTTTAATGTTACATAGTACCTTTTCAATTTAATTACATGGTACCTTTTTTTTTTATACAAGCAGTGTATAGCGTTGAGGCATTATGTATTTTCAGTACTGGCCTCCTTTTTTAAAAAGAGATTACATGCTGTTGTGTTCAGCACAAACAAGAACAGATAAGAAGAAATATGTGGCATGGTTATGTTTTTTTTTTTCTTTCCCCTAGAACCTATTATAAGAGCAAACACACAAACAATGGAACTGGGACTTTATGCAATCATGCAAAAGATGATATAGTATTTGGGATGATGACAGACTGATGGAAGCTTTACAACAAAAGAGACAGGACTCTGAGGTTTACTGTAGTTTGGAAGCTCACACACAGGTTACAAACCATTTTGTTTTTCTTGCATAAAATATTTTTTTCTCTGAAATCTTTTTTTTATTTATTTTTTTTTTTATTAAAAATATCCAGAACGCACAATGTTCAGTTAATTGTATGATTTTCTAATTTGAGGATATCGTGTCCGTTTGTGCAATTGGTTTTGAACACTAATATTAAATCATGTTTTTAAAAAAAAATAAGATAAACCTGTGATAGCGATCACTAAATGATGAATAAAATCACAACTTTTATCAGTTATGAAAAACAGTAATATATTCTAAATTAAACTGAATGTATTCATTTTATAATTAAATTAGAGAAATATTTCTGTTTTTCAGGGTCAGGCTGCTTGTCTGCCAGATGTTCAGGTACTGTATGTTGCTTATGTTGCCTGACTGTCCAAGATGTACAACAGCCTGGACACAATTTTGATTTGTGTGTGTGTGTGTGTGTGTGTGTGTGTGTGTGTGTGTGTGTGTGTATACTGTATGTGTGTGGGCTGCATGTGTTTATAAATGTTGTTATTGAGTCTAAGTTTTCCACAAGTTACATTCTAAAAATAAGTTTTCTTTTAGACTTTTAGATTTTGCACTTTGCATGTTTATAGCACCAATTGTTTTCCTCCTACTCAGTTACTTCAGATTAGTCTTGGACTAAATATAGTATTTAAAAAAATCCAATGTGATATAACTGAATTATGATCTTGAGAAGGCATTACAGTTTTAACGCTCTATGCTAGTACACAACGCTCACAATCCTGCTGGATTTATGTAAACTGGTAAAATGCTACTCCTCACATAAATCAGGGCCATGATTAATAATGAAAGTAAGAGCAGGTCTATGTGGTGGAAACTAACAAGAGTGGGACAAAACAGCTGTTTCACCATAAGGAAGCCACTTGTTTAATGAGTCTAATCAGACAAAAAAAGTTTCTCTATTCTAGAATGATGGACACATCAGGGTATGAAAGGAAGTGCAAGAAGCGATGCGCCCATCATGCGTACAAGTCTCTGGAGGCAGTCTTATGACCTGGGGTTATTATTCCATGCCTCAGGAATATTCTAGGACTCAAATTGTAAAAGAGTGGTTCTGGGAGCATGAGGAATCATTTCCCCACATAAACTGGCCGTAAGGCAGTCAAACAAAATCTTATAATGAACCTTTATTGGACAGGCAGTGATGGTCATGTCCAAGAAACGTTGAATGAGGACATCAGAGTGAGTGACATCAGATGCAAGTTTGGGCTATTTTCATTTTTTTTTTCCCACTATTAATTTATTGGTCATTACCATTATATTTCATGTTCAAAGAAGTACAGTATTTCCTATTTATGTTCAAAGAAGTTGTTGTTGGTCTTTCAGCTGCTCCTAGCAAGGGGTCGCCACAGCGGACTTGGCACAGGTTTTACGCCGGATGCCCTTCCTGACGCAACCCTCCCATTTTATCCGGGCTTGGGACCGGCACTGCATCCAGTAGCTGGGGGTTATTTATGTTCAAAGAAGTATTTCCTATTAAATATTTATTCTTCACAAAAATAAATGTTTATTTGGAGTACATTTGAATGTACTGCACTGGTGAGAGGAAACTTATTGATGAAACTCATTGATGCAGCTCATTGATAACATTGATAAAAAATAGTGTAACACCATTATAAAACTAAACTCATATCCCAGAACACAGGCCTGACGACCTGCTAAGTACAAAGAGGAGTCTGGATTCTTTTTAGACCACATCAAAAAGGAAGGACATCTTTCAAGCAAGATCATCAAGTTGAGACTGAAATATTACTAATGTGAAATGGGGAAGGAGACTTTATTATTGGGGAGTTCAAAGCAGCTATGTAATTGTCATTAATTTCAGATTTATACATTATATGGGTAAAAGTGTGTGGACACCTCACCATTAGACCCCAGTGGTGCAACGGAAGTGCTTTCGCCCCATCATCCGGAGATCACAAGTGTGATTTCTGTGATGCTACAGACATCCATCGGTGGGAGTCTAGGGAGAGCGGGTTGGCCACGCTCTCTTGGTGGAAGGGTGGCATATTTACATTATCACATTAAATCATACTGACACTAAACAGTCCGAAGGATTTGTGCTCTCAGGTACGCGAAAGGGGCTTTTCTCCGAGTGCCATGCCATCTTTGCGTGAACAGCCGTTCAGAAAGATGCGGTTGGTGGCTTTATGTGCATCGGAAGACGCACTTGTTCGTGGCCTGTCTGGTAGCTATTGCTGAAGGGCGTGTGCCCTAACGAGTGGAATTTTGGACATGACCAGATTAGAGGAGAAAAATACCCCTAAAAAATGTATGAAAAAAAATCAAGTTGAACAATGGCTACACATGGTCATCCATTTTCTAGAAATTTATAAGGTAAAATCAGCCAGGCAATGTTGGTATTTGCCTTACTCAAATGGTGCCTTATCACTGCCAAGACTAAAATACAACTTCTTTAGATGTTGGTCCTGCCCATACTGCGATATGCATCTGAAACATAGATCATGCCGAAACCCAATCTAAGCAAATTCAAAGCCTTCAAATGAGATGGCTGTCCTCTCCAAACCAAGACCTTTCGGACAAGATGCAACCATCAACCAACCATCGAGAAGGCAATATACTGTAACAATATACGATATATAAAAAGGTTGAAGTGGTTAGGGCATGTCTGCAGAATGAACAGCAGCCTGATACTGTACGAACATGTCTGGTGGCCGAATAAAAGCACTTTAAGAGCCACACTTGAAATCAGGCAAGAAGGACCCCAGGAAATGATACCAGAGGAATCACCATGGACCACATCAGATGGAAAAGCAGCATGAGTAATGCCTGAGATCCGGCAGAACCTACTCCACCTTCAGAAACTCCGTCTTGACGCCAGCTGATGTTGATGATGAGACATAAGGATTCATATACTCACTTTTCTGTATTAATGCACTTCACCATCTACTAGTTCACATTACATTAGCAAACATTTTTATCCGAGTTATTTCAGCACTGGGAAAATTAAACATATGACTGGCACTGTTGATGTATTTGCAACTTGTCTGGGGGGCCAGCTAATTCATAATGCTATGACCCTGATATAGACATGCAGACTTCCATCCGACTTAGCAGCTTGCTTTAAACAAACTGTTTTAAGGTGCACACTTTACTGAGCACTTCACAACTCGGCTAAATTCCCCGCCCACACTAGAACAAATCACCATGTGCCCGATCTTCTTTGCTGTTCCTCATTTGCATCCTAACGTCTAAGCCAGCTGGCTGCTTATGCTTAAACCAGTCCTCACTAGCAGAGAAAAACTTTTGCCATTTGTTAAAAAAAAAAAAAAAAAAAAAGCCTTATCACCTGAGCCTGAACCTCTCTAAGCTTCGAACTTGTTAACAAGAGGGGTAACAGGCCACTTTACACAGCATTGTCCACATCCAGCTGAGCTAAAGTAGTTTGATTATGCAGTGCTGTGTGCATATATTGAATATATTGTACTACATCCAGCACATAGCACATTAGAGCTGTGGGAGAGCGAGCTTGTTGAAACTGTAGCAACTGTCAGCACCTGATGACAGGCACAAAAAAAAAAAAACAGAAGGGGTAATTATGTGAGAGCTGTCACTACCGGGACTGTTACACACATCTAATAAAAGAACGAGTAGACCCTGGAACATCTATAGACCAGAGGGTTCGCCTGCCGCTCTGAGATAATTACAAGCAGTGCATTGTCACACAAAGCGGGAGGTGTATCGACCACACCAAATACAGCCGGCATTATTAGGGCAGATAAAGTTCCAAGGACTTACAGGAAAATAACTCGCACAGCTCAGTAGCTATTCTTGATGTCAGTTCTGAAAGCTGAAAAGGAAAGAGCGGAAAGACGTGCATTGTTAACAGAACCAATTTAAAATGTGGCTTTATGAGAGGAAAAAAATTATAATAAAGATGTCCGTTTGGATGAATGTCAGATGCATCCAGTTTTACAATGTTCACCAAAGAGAAATGTAAGAAAGCACCGTGCTTTACAATGCTGTGCCCAGGACTTCCAACCTGTGACGTAGCACGGTTTTGTCCCTTTTGACAAGCGGGACAGAAAAGACACTTTTGCAGGCAGCAATTCACAGGTTCAGTTCACACATGGGTCATTCTGTGAAAAGCGAGTCGGCGACAAGAGGCTGAGGGGGCTTTTTATCTGGGTTAGTGATGTGAAGAGGCAGGTTTACAGAATGCTAACCTCAATCACACACAACAAAGGCTCATCCACTAAGGGCTGAAATTGTGGAGGGCCTAATAATGTGGCTCCATTTGTACATTTACATTTGATAATTTGCCTCTTATTAAGAACCTCTTACAGGATGTGCGAAGAGCTGAAACGCATCGATGCAAAGTGCTTGGAAAATCTGAATGAATTCATGTCATGAAAGAATAAAGATTAATGATGGTACTGGAGAGGTAACAAAAAAGACCGTGCCAACCAAGTGTTTTATATTAGATACTTTAAACCTTTGTTTAATGGGAACAGAAAGAAAAAGCCATTGAGCGTACATGGGAAAGCCCACTTCATCACTGTTCCAATCTCAACAAACAACATGCCGGACAGATTAAAAGATCTGAGCTGGTGAACTTGCGTATAGCTCTGGACCAGAGTATATACATAATGTGGCTCATGTGATCTTTTAATGCCAAGACTGTCAGAACAAGGCTTTATCACAATGGAGATCCAAAGGATGTACAGTAGTATTTTTTTTTTGTGAATCCTAAAGTGCAGTGTAGGAAAGTTATATTGTACAAGGGTGAGTCAGAAATGATCCCCACTCCAGTTATATTAAAACTTAGCCACATTGTGCGTGTTCAAGGCTACAGTCCCCTCTATTCACTGCTGTGCAGGTGTGAACGTGTTACATCAGTTCACCCGAAACTGCAGTGTGAGCAAAAATGGATGCCTCACTTGTGATTAGCACAAAAGAAGGTCAGTGTGCAGTGATTCGTTTTTTTGTGCTTTGAGGGGTAACTGGTGCCGGAACCACTCACAGAAGAGCATAAATGGAAGCGTGAATGTTTCCTTGAAAAGAATCATTACTGGTGATGAGACATAGATTCATCACTACGAGCCTGAGAGTAAACTGCAGAGTACGGAACGGAAACATCCTCAATCGGCAACCGAGAAAAAGGTTAAAAAGTCAATCAACTGTAAAATTGATGATTGCATTTTCTGCGATTCTCCAGGGCCAATATTAGAACATTTTCAAGGAAAAGGTTCAACAATCAACAGTGCTCGTTACAGTGGGACGCTTATTGAAAAGCCGAAGCCTAAACTTCAGATTAAACACAGAGGACTGATATCCAACGGTGTTGTAAACGTGCATAACAGTGTGTGTCCACACACTTCCACCCACACTGTCGATAGTCTGCAAAAACTTAATTCTACTTCATTTTCGTTTTCTAAATTATAGAGAGCAATTATGAAAAAAACTGTTAACAGATAAATTGGATTTGAAAATAATAAATGGAAAAATATTTATATATCGATGCAAAAATAATAAATGGAAATGGATATCTCTTTATGAATATGTTGAAAAAGCCAGGAAGGAAATTGGCCAATGCGTTCAACCATCCATTATGTTTGGTTAGAAGATTTCCTACAGCAGATTTCAGTGGAAACGCCACCTTATGGAAGATGTGCTTAATTTGCAATACTGTGCCGAATATTGTTGTTGGTCTATCTTTGCTGACTGGCCGAATCGCAAGAAGTTACAGAACAAACCAATTTGTACAGTTCTGTAAAAAAGAGTAATTTGTAGACCTTACTTTAGTTAGAAAACATCATACTGCAGCTATTAAACAGTTAGCTTGAAAATAACTGGGATAAAGTCTAAATCTAACAGTTCTACTTCAATACTAACCACCTCTCACCATTGGACACACTCACTGAGACCACAGCTGTTACCGAATGCTTGTTCAAAAACAAATCGACCCAACACTCCAACTATGGAGTGTTTGACAGGGTAAGGTTGTCTATCAAAGCTAGAGAAAACTGCCTTTTTATATTGAGTCCTTGACCTTCTGATTTCTAAAATTGCTTACTTCAACCATGATGGTTAGTAATCTACAAATCAGCAAATTTGCCTATAGGAAAACAACAACAACAGTATACACAAATGCACTTAATAATATTTAAATTTATATTTCTAAGGCCAGCCAAAAGTGGTTGCCAAAATCAATATTTAGTACGAAGACCTGTATTTTTCAAAAACTGTTGGGTTCGACTGGGCATAGACTCAAAAACATGTCCACAGCGCTCTGGTCTCACTTGCTCAAACCATGTCAGCCCCGACTGCTACTGCCTTCTTCACCATGGTCCAACAATTTTCACAGGGGTTTAAGTCTGGAGATGACCAGAATCTGGATACCATTGTCATATGACCAGTTTTTAACTAGTTTCAGTTAATTAGCACATTTTGTGCACAGGGAGCCGTTCTGAATTCACAAAGGAAACAAGTGAAAAAAACATGTTCTGCAACCTTTGTTGGCACGAAACTATTCTGAATAAGAACTACCTGAATGTTCCTGTGTATTACAGAAATCTATACACATTGTTTTACTGCAAAGAATCACAGAACCAAAAACAAAACAAATGTATATCTCGTATATGCCAAAGTGAGGAAAAAAAGCTGTCCTTTATTGCTGTACACTGTATTTGTTTTTACCCAATGATGTACATGGACCAAAAATAATTTTCCAATACAGATCTCTATGTTCCACCTGCTGCAAGTGATGGAAACTTATAAGTCATTTTCAAAAGTTAGTGCTCTCTCCTTTAATTCTAAGTGTTTTTGTGTAAAAACATCATAAAAATCTGATCGTAGTCGGTTAGGCAAATACAACCTCAGAAGAACAACAACAACTTTTTCACCATGCGATTATTAAAGAACCCACAAGACAAGAAAAAAACAGGTGGGCAATGCCAAGTACCCCCTTACTGCTTCCACAGGATTTAAAAGGAAGTTGCAGCCATCAGCCCTTGACTGATTGATCATAAACAGGTGTGCAGAACTCTATAAAAACAGAGGTTTGCCAGTTTGCTGGAACGTTCAGGTGCGTGTTGACACAATGCCAAGAAGGAAAGATATGAGCAATAGTCTTAGAGAAGCAATTGTTGCTGCACATCAATCTGGAAAGGCCATTCCAAATAAATGCATTTCCAAACAATTTGGACTTTGTTCTACAGTGAGAAAGATTAATCACAAGTGGAAAGCCTTCAAGACAGTTGCCAATTTTCCCTGGAGTAGACAACCCAGCATTGTTGTTACTGAGCAAGTTAAATGTCAAACTCCATGACAGCACAATTAGAAGAAGACTGATCGTTTTT
This sequence comes from Leiocassis micropogon, assembly GCA_028565275.1. Taxonomy (NCBI): domain Eukaryota; kingdom Metazoa; phylum Chordata; class Actinopteri; order Siluriformes; family Bagridae; genus Leiocassis; species Leiocassis micropogon. The sequence goes on from JAOVVA010000054.1 coordinate 20,161,272, forward strand.
GAAAGTGATGTAAGGGGAAACCAACTTCTATCTAAAAAGAACACTAAAGCCTGACTGAGATTTACAAAACTGCATTTGAACAAACCACAAGACTGCTAAAACTTCCTAAGGACGAATGAGACCAAAGTGGAGTTGTTTGGCCTTAATGCCCAGCAAGTACTTGGCAGAAACCAAACACAGCATTTCAACAGGAACACCTCATACCAACTGAGAGGGTTGATGATTTGGGCTTGTTTTGCAGCCACAGGACCTGTGCACCTTGCAGTCACTGAGTCGACCATGAACTCCTCTGTATACCAGAGCACAGTGGTACCTCAGCATACAAATTGAATCTGTTTTGCAGGTGAAAATTCATACTGCGAAACACATTTTCGCATAGGAAATTATTTAAATGCATGTAAAACTCTTTCAGCAACCCAAAAGTATTACCGATTTCCAACACTATCATCATATTTATGCATATATAATAACAATCAAAACATTTAGAAAAGACATGTAATTTAAGTAACATATGAAATAAATAGACATTAAGTCTCACTTAACCTTAATTTATGATTCTGTTTGGCATCGGCTGCTTTAAAAACAAAACTGAAAGTTTTGCTCCCTTTTCTTCTTGCTACTGTCCTTGCTAACATTCTTAGGACCCATCGTGCTATGTCTTGGGACCCATCCTAAACCCATGTCTATGACTATGTGTTCACTTGCAAAAATGCAAAAAAAAAAACACAAGAAATATGTAAACTCACTTCGCTTGGCTTTCCACTGACCCGAACAGGTTTTGAATGGCCCCTGAACGTACGCGCAACTTAGCCAGTATTTAGTTCGTCTTGCCTCTTTTGCTCAAATGCTGAAAATGCTTTGTAGGCGGGGCATCATATGCTATTTTAAAGGCAAACGTGAGGCCATCTGTCTGATAGCTAAAGCTTTCAGTATGGCTAAAAAATGGAAGTTTTGGAATAGCCAAAGATCTAAACCCAATTGGAATGCTTCGGCAGGACCTTAAGAGAGCTGTGCATAAGCAAATGCTCAAAAACCTCAATGAAATTAAGCAATGGTATAAAGAAGAATGGGCCAAAATTAGAACAATGCGAGAGACTGATAAAATCTCTCTCTTCAAGTTATTGCTGCTAAAGGTGGACCTTCAAGCTACAGTATTACCCACGTTTTTTGGTTAAATGAATAATGGAACAAATGAAAAGAGGTATATGTTTTTCGTCTGACATTGTATTTGCCCAATACTAAGACCCACCATGATCAGATGATTTTTTTACAAATATGTTTGCACACAAAATATTGAATATTAAAAACTTGAATTAAAAGAGGGGATACTAAATTTTGACTGTAAATAACAC
>JAOVVA010000054.1:20164240-20174850 GCA_028565275.1 Leiocassis micropogon
AATATGACATTTTGAAAAAACATTTTATGTAATGATTTTGCTTCTATGGCTGTGGCACACTCCACTAACAAAACAAGTTCAAGCTTATTTTCCCATCCACTGGTCTATGAAGAAAAAGGACACACTTCACTACACAAGCAGCATGGCTTTATGAAATCTCAAATCAAAGATCAGACCTACATTTAAGTGAGTCCTTTATCAAATCTTTTTTTTCAAAAATGTCAGCTGTGATGCACTATGAAGACCTGATGCTTAAATTAATATATTAACAAGACTCCTTTTCCCCCTTCAAAGCACATCACTCATATAATAGGTATGTGGGATATTGGTCTGTTTCATTAGAGTCCCTGGTTACTTTGCTTCAGACTGTGATATAGACGAAGATAAAATTGAAATGGTCACGCTGGGAGCGGAGCAGGATGTTTCATTAAAGTAAAACAGTTGCCGAGGAAAAAGGCTTGGGTAGGTACAAATGAAATCTGAAGAAAACTTCAGAAATGTTGTGTAACAGCAGAGCCATGGGGAACCTTAATGGCTGGATCATTTATAAGACAGAATAGAGGACGAGCCTGCTGCCAGTGGATTGATAATGGGCTGTAGCCTTAACAAATAATAACCAAAAATATTTTGTAAAACCGAACATAAGCTTTATAGCAATTACAGCAAAAGCTCACGCCTGGGAGACACAAATAAGGAAAATTATAAAAGCCATAGTTCAGAGGCACCAGCCAGGCATGACTCCAACAATCACATCCAAGCGCCAGTGAAGACAAAGAGTACACTGTTCTTTCATTTTTTTTTCTAGATAAATCCTCAATTTGTTTTATGAATTAAGCAGCTGGCAGAGTTTTCAAGGGAAAAAAAAGTCACATTACAACCTAATATATATTGTGGTGTGAACGGTGATGGTGATGGTGCTGGTTTTGTGGGGGGGGATGCACATGCTCCCCTGAGTATTTCAAAATCCTCTGGTCTCTATGGCAACGAGGCACTCGCAGCTCTTAACACATGAACGGGCAGCTGGCGATGCATCTCTTTGTCTCTCTAAACTTCAGCTGCTAATGCCTCAAATGTAGCCCAGGATGAGTGGAAATCTAAGAGAGTGGCAGTGTGCAGCTCGGCGGCTTTAACTCGCTCATCCATCCCTCACTCCTAATGACCGAGAAGACAGAGAGGTGCGAGGAACGAGTCAAGTAATCACGACCATTGCAGTCCTACCTGTGCAATTCATTATGAAAAATCACTTACCGCTTAATGCATTGGAAATGTCGGCTGGGTGCATCGAGCTAAACATTCACTTAAACATTTTATTACTGAACTTCAAGCGGTGCGTTAAGAAAGATGGCTGATAAAAGTAACAATTTTGCAATAGAAATGCAGGTGGGGTGCATGCATCTTCCAGCAGAACTTTTAGAGATCATGGAGCTTGTCCAAGTGTTGAACGTTTGAATGTATGCTAAGACATGTTTTTTGTTTAACAATTAGGTGAATTAGAATAAAGTGGGTATAGAAAATAATCACCCCTTTATGTGTGAATAATCACATTTTGTTGCTTTGTAATGTTGTATTTTGGACAAGCCTATATATACGTCTTTTTTTTTTTTTTTTTTTGCTAAGTCTTGCCTAAACTTTTTAATATGCTGTTTATTCCTTATATGATACCTGCTCTCAGTTTTTTGCCCTAGTTTGTATTGCTTGCGATTGCACAGTGGCTTAGTGGTAAGCACTGTGTACTCTGGGATCAAGGGTTTGATTTCCGCCTCCAGTCTGTGTGCGTGGAGTTTGCATATTCTCCCCATATTACTGTATCCACATTAACATGCCGTCGCCAGTCTGAGAATATTACCAATTTTCTTTAAAAGATGTCAAATTTGTAATATGCATTTTTTTCTAAATCAAAACGGCTTCCAAAAGCTTTAACGAACCATACCTTATTCTCCATATAAGCAACGCACCAAGAATAATTTGAGTATGAAAAGTTATCACTTATAGCAGAGAATAAAAAGGCTAAAACCAGTATCAGTAAAGTAATAATGAAGAGAGAAATAAAGTGCGGTTCCCAGCTCTGGCCCGGGTTTACTTTACGGCTGACAGTAAGCGACTACCGAGCATGGCCACACATTCTGGATGATGTGTCTATACCTGTACCGCTTCATCCTGTACACGGGGTCATGGGACATCTGGAGCCTATCCCAGGAGACTTAGGGCACGAAGCGGGGGACAATCTGGACTGGGTGCCAATTCATCGCAGGGAAACACACACTCACTCACAGGTAATTTGGAAAAGCCTAATCTGCATGTTTTTGGACTGTGGGAGAAAACCAGAGTACCTGGAGGAAACCCACCAAGCACGAGGAGAACATGGAAACTCAAAGCGACATGCTTTTTTTTTTTTTTTCTAGCATGAGTTTTTTTCTTTTGTTATGGCTGGAATAGACAAGAAAGTTGAAAAATCCTCACTGACATTGTATTATTATCAGTCACTTCAAAGCTATTTTCTCTATCAACAAGCTTCCTTTAATAAGTCTTTCAATACATTCATGTCAAAACAATCTGGTGTCTGGTTGCTTCGATTTATTTTACAGCCCTTTATTTCCCGCTGGCACAATGAGCCTGATGTTTTTGAAAAGGATCTTTTTTTTTTTTTTGGATGGGGGGCTGTGATCATCTCTATAACCCAGACAAAATATGCCTGTCTTAGATAAATAATAGAGCGGTTAAACTGAATATTTATAAAATAAAACCCGTCCTTGTTCTTTGTTCAAACGTCTGCTTTGAACAGTTGTAACTGCCTTTACAATTTAACAGTCATCTTGTAATGAAAGTGGAACAAGCACAAGAGAAGTACAAGTTAATTATTTTTATCCTTGAACTGTATCTGTAATGCGAGAAGCCACCCTGGCTGTAGGCGTTCAGTTAATGAGTGCACTAGATAGTTTGTACTGTGTGCAATGATAACCAGAAACGTATTATATTCATGCATAAAGTGCTTTAAACTCAGTATATAGTACCTACAGTAAGTGGCTAAAGCAATTATAGGATATTTCAAGACTTTTTTGCCACACTGTCCACACTTCACCAAATTCTGTAACAAACTGGGTGCTAATGTGTTCTCCATGTTAGATCATACGGGCGGTGTTCAAGTCAAACTGGGAAATTTGCTGCAAGAATACTATAACTAAGTAGGTTATTAGTATGGACACTGAATATAACTGTAGAATTCAGGGGATTAAAAGCAATGACATAACTTGAAGAAGAAATCAAACAGAGATGCAGAGTTTATACCAAATAAATAAAAACATATTGTATGTACAGTAACAAAAAAAAATATCTTAACTCAAGAACCCCTGCAAGAAACATATAAAAAAAATGCATTAAAAAAAAACACCTGAATCTGTTTGTTGTAAGGCATAATGGTGCATGCTGGTGAAAGAAAGGTAATCAATAATGGTGTGATGGAACCTCTTGTAAATAGAGACGTTAAACTGATTGACAGAAAGAAGGCTTCAAGCACGGTGCGGTAATGAGATTTTTAGTCGCAGTAAAACATTTGAATGGTGCAAATATTTTAAAGAAGGCCGGACGTCTGTGAATGACGATGAGCCAAGGTGGCTCGGAGTCCACTGCAGTCGTGAACTGATGCGAAACATCTGATCCTTTGAAAATCAACAGACAACTTGTGAAAGAGATGGGATTTATTCCCACGTCCAGTCTCGATCCACGTCCAGTCCTGACCTTGTTCCAAGCCATTTCCACATGTTTGGGCCATTAGTACAGGAGTTCTTGAGAGGCCAGTGTTTCAGACGTGAAGCATACCTTGAGATCATGGTTCCAGCATACTGAGAAAACTGTAAAATGCTAGGAATGCATTAGTATAGCAGGGAATAATATGGAGAAGGAAAGCTAGTTTTACAGTTGTTGCATACATTAACTTTGTCTTTCTGTTATGCAGTTTTATTTGCATTACCACAAGCTAATCTGTAGGTATTCTATGATTGATCGTACTCCTATGGTGTCTTGCTACTGGTGGATTTTAGTCAAGCATTATACAGTATCAGCAATCACACTCCGACTTGGTCTCTTTCAATGATTGAAGTGTGGTGATTTTACTGTTTGTAACGTAAAACCTTCAAAGACCTCAACTTACGATTACAGAATTTTGCAACTACAACATGAAATGTCTATCAAACGGAGCGCGATGTGTAACGCCAGCTTAACATCTGGCAAAAGTGAAGATTTGAAATATAAACTAGACAGCCATTGTGACAGAACAGCATAAATATCCACTGCCACACTTCTCCCCCTGTAAACATACAGTACGTATCCACTGACAGACTTTACAACCGCACAAAACAGAAGACAGGTGGCAAAAGACAATGGAGATATAGTCCCAAATTCAAGCCCAGTTTTGGAGCCTGTGTTGTCCCAGCTAAAAAGCAGTGCAATCCGTATACAGATGAAGCTTAAAGGATTTCGATGAGCAAACACAGAACTAAAGTAGATCAATGAGGATGAGCCATGTTTAGCCAACCCAAAAGAAAGTACGAAAGCTTTGTAGTGCTTCCTGACTCGTCTTAATCAGCCGAAAAAAAGACTACAAACTATACACCTTCCTTTTTTAATTTTTTTTTTAAAGAATTCCAGGATGTCAGGCTCAAGTTAACTCTAAAAACCTCTTACATCATTAAGATGTTGTTCTTCTGATCAGAAGGTCATGAGTTCAAATCCCAGCACACCAAGCTGCCACTGCTCAGCCCTTGAGCAAAATGAACATTTACTACGATGCAGAATACACAGTGTTAATTTGACTGTGAGTTGATTTTTCTCTGGAGTTCCAGAAAAGGGAAACTTCATTTTAAGTAAAACCCTTTTTAGGGGAGGAAGTGAATAAAACCGTGTAGACATCAGTGTTCTTTATGTTAATATGGTTTATGTGAATGGAAACCTTTTTAAAAGGTATATTTATTGCTGTCGCCATTTAACAGAGTGCTATGTAATCGTGCGATGAATACTGTATGTGAACGATGAGTGAATGCATGGGGAATGTGACACAGGTTAAGGCATACACGTAGCAATGCTACACACTCTACTACTGTACAGACTGACAATGCAGGCCTATTTTTCTTCCAATTGAGACATAGTTTTCTTTATGTAATGTTGCAATCTGCAGGGATTTCTGCTACTGCGTACTCCAGCGTTACCATGGTGTACTGTGTAGTGCTCTTGCCGTACAGCTCCATGGTCCCTGGTTCAATCCTGCCTTCGGGTGAGTCTCTGTGTGAGGTTTCTGTGCAAATTTTCTTAGGAATAGTGTCTTTTGACTTCACACAGAATTTCTTGGACCCCCTGGATCCACTGTGACTCCACAGGCAGAAAGGAAGTGGTTTTTAAAAGATAAGGACGGTAAATTTAAAGCATGTTATGAGCTAATCGTTAAAAAGACTTTTTATTTTATTTTATTATAAACTCAAAAGAGAAGACAAGAGCTTTTAGTTCCCTTCTACCCACATATCTAAACAATATCAAGTTTATTTGAATTTAAATGCAGTTAAAGATGCTTAGAAGTTTACATAACAAAGGCTCTCTTAAGAATGTATAAGAAGAACCAGATTTGGTGGCGAGTATATCATGTCATATCATATCATAATATAGTGGCAGCTCTGTGGCTTAGTGGTTAGCACTGTCGCACCTCCAGGGTCCGGGTTCATATCCCATCTCGGGTCTGTGTGCATGTTCTCCTTGTGCTTGGTGGGTTTTATCCGGGTATTCCAGTTTCTTCCCACAGTCCAAAGACATGCAGGTTAGGCTAATTTGCATTTTTAAATTGCTAAAAGTGTAATAACAACATGAAAACATATAATGGCTCTAATAGAAACTTCTCTACAACCATTGCTTTGAAATGCAGATGGCCAGTTACAGGATCACAGCATTCTATGTCTGCATGGTTTGATAGTAGTAATAGTACTAATAATAGTTTTTAAAAAGTCACATTATTTAGACACATATTGCAATTGTGATTTCACCTGGGATATTTAAATAATAAGTGTACAATTTTGAATTCAAGAATGTATTAATCTAGGCTAACCGGAAATAATATTCAATTCAATTCAATTCAATTCAATTTTATTTATATAGCGCTTTTAACAATGGTCATTGTCTCAAAGCAGCTTCACAAAAATGAAAGAAATTCATAAAAAAAATTATAATAATTAATTTAAAAAAATAAATAAACTAATTAATTAATTTAAAAAAATAAAAATAAATAAATAAATATATATATATAATAAAATAATAATAATAAAATAATAATAATAATAATAATAATAATAATAAATTGTAATATAATAAATTACCTCATTAATTAACCTTTTCATCAAAATGCACTGATCAATAATAAACAAATACTTAAATTACTGACAATCTCTACATAAAATCCAGACTATGTGTATATTACCTGTTATAAATTGCAGCCATTTGACTTTAAATAACTGTACAGGCCTAATTTTTCTGCGGTTAACTGTGCAGCACTACAAAATTCACATGGAAATTTCTATTCGAATGAATAAAAAAAAAATTAGGAAATGAGACCATTTGTGTTCCTAGTTGAACAGATCATTACAAAACAATTGTTTCAAAAGGAAATTTAAACAATTGTCGATAAGGACAATTATCTCCTTTTGTAAAGCCGGAAATAAGTTACACTAATAATGTAGGAGTATATGGTTTAGTTAACCAGGACTAACGGTGCTTAATATCTAGACATATACATAGAAAACCATAACACATAACACTTTACAAGGAAGTCAAATCTTAGTTATGTATACTGTGGTTTTATGAAACCAAAATTCCCAGAATGACCTGGGATGATGACAACCACCTGGATCCCTTCTAGCATAAGTACAAAGCCATCCAACAATGACACAAATCATCACGCAAAGGTCATGTTTGTAACAAGAGGTGAGAAAAGACACTACTTCAGTCCAATCTTCTTGCCTTGACTTGACAGTCCATGGGCAATACAAAGGCCGACAGCAACAAACTAGGATTCCCCACATTCAGAGTAAAGCAAGGTCAAATTTAACAACGCTAAATTGCATAATAAATCCCCTTTCATAAATACAAAAGATCGACAAGAAATCTTGAAACTCCTGGGCCCGTATTCAGAAAGCTTCTTAGAATTCTCTCAGAGAGCTCCTATCTTAGCTTAAAAAGTCCTACCTGGGAGTCCTAGACTAAAAGTGCTTTAGGAAACTTCTCAGAGCAACTCTGCGTAAGGAAAGTACAAAAACCTTTATCTTAGTGAGGAGGTGTGGTCGACCCCGTTGCTAGGGTTGATGCAGCAATTCAAGGACTGATTGTTTGATTAAAAAATCTGTAAAGTTTTTAAAGCTCGTTGTGAAAATAGAATATATGATAATATAATAGACAGTGAAATCATAATGTTTGTATATAAAGAAATTGTATAATCATGACTGCAGGCTACTTTATGCAAAGTTTCTGTTATAGGCTAAATATCTTAAAGTTATTTAAAACAGCCAAATGTTGAAAATGTGTCTACTTTTGAAGCAACTAATTTCCACGCAGTAGTTACTAGTAGTTCCACGCACTTAAGTTACATTTATTTACCGTACTGATTTTATTACTTGTAATCCATTTCAGATTGATGGGAGCCAAATGGCTCACCTTTTACAATTTACATGATTGCAGGACAGTCTATTTATGTAGGTATGTAGCCAACAATTCACGAGAGATGAAAGGAAGTAAAAGAATAAGAAAACCAAATTGGACAGAAAAGCAAAGTGTTTACTTTTAGCTTTACGTTCAGTGTCCTATAGAAACACTTAAGCCTCTTAAAAATCCTTCTCTACTTTTAATTTTTTTCCCCTTAGGAGCTGTTTTTAGGGCTAAGATGTTTCATGAGACATTTTTATCTTTACTAAGATTTAGTCCTAAATTTAAGGGGAAGTTCTAAGAAAATATCATCTTAGAATTTCATCACTAGGAGCAACTTTTAGGCTTAAGAATCTTTAAGAGAATCAGAGTACGGGCCTGGTCTCATGTACAGTAGGGCTCTCGTAGGGCTCTCTTCAAAACTCCTCAAGCCTCTCACCAATCTTGCCATCTCTATAAAGAACTATGGAATTATTAAACATGTCAGTACTTTCTGTAGCCTTTTAAAGAAAAAAAAAATCAATACATTTCTCTTGTAGCGCTCTCCTGGCACTCCACAGGGCTCTCCTCTTTCTCACATATATTGTAGATTGAGTGGTGGCGAGACTGAGGAGTGACTGAGCAGATCATGAAGTAATCAAGGAGAATTCGTACTTTCAGTGAAAATGTATTTTGTACTTGGCGGGAATTCTGGGGAGATTAAAGAAAACAAGGAGAAGGTTTGCTGAGAACTTCCCCTAGGGCCTGCAGCGTCATTTTCTCGTACTTTGCCGGTGTCACTCTCGCCAAGCTCTCCTCATATTCACGGGTCTCTCTTTGAGCTCTCCTCCGTACGAGCATTTCATATTCCCAAATCACGAGATCGCCGAATAAACTTTGTTCTCGATGTACATTCAACTTAAACACACCTAGAACTCGTTTGTGTCAAAGCTCCTCTCAAATCCGTACACCCTTAATGTAACACTTCTTCTTCTAGGTCACGGAATGACCTCATTATGAGATTTATGAGCACTCATTATGAGATTTCTCATCAGACTTCATGTGTGCAAGGTGCTTAGGACTTTGCAATGAGACTAAGGAACAGAAACGTATAACATGGAACAGGTGCACACACTGGACTAGAACATAAATACACTCGACAAACAATGAAGCCACACGGCAAAACAAACCCAAGCACATACATTTAAAAGGACAATTGCAATCAGTACTTGTTAGACTGTGCTGAACAATGATGGAGTAGTACAGATTATAAAAAAAATGTCATCCAGCCAACAGACATCCCCAGGAACCTTTTCACCAAGTTTCCACCTGAGTACTTTAAACCACAATGGCTACGTTCCCACTGCAAACATAAGTCACCCATATTCAAATTACCAACCGAATTACCCCGATTTTTATGTTCTGATGTTCTTGTTATGTTTTCAGTGTAAACAGATCACACTTCTGAACTGACCAACATGCGCAAAAAGACAATTTGTCATGTGATGCTGTAAACAGGCAGATTATTCAGCCACTTCTTCAGTTCATGTCCTTACTGTAGTTACCTTCTTTCAATTTTACTTTTAGCTTTCCTTGGCCACTGCAGACAGGATCTCCTATGCCTGTTTGGCCGTTTCTTTTGAGATCTCTTCAAAATACAAAGCAGCTCTGATATGCGTTTTATAATTTCACTTGTACGGTAACATCCCTGAAATGTTTCAGAGGTGGAGTACTACTGTATTTGTTTATTGGTTTTCTAGCCTGACATGCACATATCTGATGATTGGTTCTTCAAGCACTTTCCTGAATGGTGATGAATCATAGAGATATTCTTTCTTTCCTGATCCACTATCCATCATCCTTCATATTTCCTAGCCCAAAATGACATTGTAATAAATGTCAAATTGGATTGACAAAAGGTGGCATGAAATCTGATCTGACTCGAATTGTGAAAAATCTGATCTGTTCACAGTGGTATGAAAAAATAAGATCTGAGTAGCATTTGAGCAAAAATATCTGGAAGTTTGGCCCACTTTTTTTTTTCAAATCGTCTCTTACTGACTGCACATAGCATCAGCCTGCCTAAATTCGATTGTCCCCCATACACTGGGTCACTGGGTCAGAGTGGATAGCATTCCCAATTATTCTACAGTAGCTTCATCCCAATAAATTGTCATGAAGTTAGTGCTATAAACTTTACAATAGCTTCACCATGAGATTTTGTGCCATAATGTGTAATAATGATTGGCTACTTGACACATAGGACCACTCATCCACTTACAGTTGTATCCTGGCCGTCAGAGGCAACAGGAGACAAGCTGATCAGTAGAACCTTGGGGCAAAAGCATCTACACATGCGTGCACAGTATTCAATTTGTGACTTTTCTGGAAGCACCCACCATGTGCAAGCACAAAAAGGGATCCAGGGGTTTTTTGTTTGCCCTTTTTTTCTGGAGATTGGGAGCTAAAATCAGGATCATGACAAAGACATCAGTGGCTACGAGTCCAAGAAAAAATAAGTTGCTGTGCTCACTGGGTGGGAGTGATGAGGGTGCATCAGTGAACCAAAGAGGACAGTTAGTCCTTTCGTCCAGAACTGAGGCATGAGCATCAGTTCGAAAAGATGTGTTGGCTGACTCGTGTCTCTAAAAGGAAGCATGTTAGCCTTCAGCCTTCACCGGGTTGATTGGTGTCTAGGGCTACAATAGTGCATGGCAAAAGACCAAACTGTAAGAAGAAAGAGGAAAGTGAAAAAATGACTATTAGAGGTGAATGGAATAAGTAGTTTATTACTGAAAAACTCTATAAACGCCAGAGAACATTCTGGTGTCAGGAGTGAGTATTTGGAGATATAGTGAACCTAGAACCTTAAAAATATGACATACCTAGGCTATATACCAGAAAGAATGATACTGTAAGAAGAATAAGGGGGCTTTGGGTTCAGATTTTATATAATATAT
>JAOVVA010000054.1:20174950-20194950 GCA_028565275.1 Leiocassis micropogon
ACATCCGTGCACGCGTGTACTGTTTACTATAACACTGTGACCACGTGTGTGTGTGTGTGTGTGTGTGTGTGTGTGTGCGTAAAGTATATTTTATTTTGTGTCTGTATGCGTGTGTGTACAGCGCGCGTGTAAAGCAAAAGCACACACATACACACACAGACACAAACACACTCTTTCTCTCTGCTCTACACAGAAACACTGCTCTGTCGCGAATCTTGAAGTGGGGGAGGGGCTCCTTACTTTAGATTCACACACACACACACACACACACACAGCGCCTGCGCGCAAAAACGGAAACGCTTATCTGTCAGGATTTATTTTTACTTTTTTTAAAGGTAAAATGCAGGTTAATTTGTTTTATTTTTACTCAATATTTTGTGTTAATTATTTTTATGTATTTATTATTTTGGGCTGTGGAACGAATAATTCGATTTTCCATTATTTCTTATGGGAAAATCAGATTTGGTTTACGAGTGTTTTGGAACACAAGCACGCTTCCGGAATGAATTATGCTCGTAATCCAAGGTGTGAATCAATCATAATTACATTATAGGCGACTCTACTTAACACTCACTCACTCATCATCTATACCGCTTTATACTGTATACAGGATGGCAGGGGGCCTGGAGCCTATCCCTGAAGACCTAAGGCATGAGGTAGGGTACACCCTGGATTGGGGTACAATCAATCGCAGGGCACAAACACACATACACACACTTATTTACACATTAAGGGCAATTTGGGAACGCCAATTAAACTAATCTGTATTGACAGTGGGAGGAAACTGGAGTACCCGGAGGAAACCCACCAAGCACAGGGAGAACATACAAACTCCATGCACAAAGACTTGAACCTGGACCCTGGTGGTCCAAGGCGACAGCGCTAATCACTACGCCACCAAACCACCTTCATCACTTAACAGATAAAATTAAATTAATCACTGAGATTAAATGTCATTACACATGCCTCTTTCATAGGTGGTTTATGGTTTCCACTCTTACAGGACTCGCTATGCTACTGGCTGTAGATGCCCAGATAGATATCACTTGTAAAACAGTCACTAGAAGCTCTCTATAACCTGTGTGTAGGTCTGTGTCATGCTTGTTGTCTGGATTTTTTTTCCCTTCTGTGTCTCTTGTGATTTATGATTAGCTGACAGAATGTGTAAATTTATATACATTATGCATGTTTCTGCTGCTTTTTTTTTTTATTTGATTTTTTTTTATGCAAAAACAGCTTGATGAAAGTAGAACATGGAACAATGGAGAGACAGAGAGATAGAGAGAGGAAGGAATTTATATTTGTCTTTCAGCAGAGAGCAATATAAGGGAAAACAATAAGATCGTCAGCTCCCGTTGCTAAAGCGTGCATCCTGGTGGTAAGTTCATGGCTGCATTGGGAATTCCCATCATTATATCTCAACACACTGTCAGACCTGCTATCTGGCAAAACTCACCTTCTCCGTTTGACTCACATATCAGGGCTTCGCACATGAAAAGACTCTCATAATCAGGAATGTTTCATGCACTGAAAACAGAAGTGACTTGATTTAAATAAAGCAACGTGCACTGAGCAGTGACACTAAAATATCAGACGCGATTATATTTGGAATAATGAGGGGGAAAATCAGCTCCACTCTGCTTTGTCTTTGCTAATCGTTCATTTAGATAATACTAGCAAATAAGATCATGCATCTGACATGCCTCTGGTTTGCACGCAGACAAGTGGAATGAAAACGAAAAAAGCTGTGTGCTTTAGATTTTGGCCCATGTCTGTTCACATGTCATTATTTCTAGAAGAGTGCAAAGATGTGCTAGGTTGTGTATGTGTATGTGTGTGTGTGTGTGTGTGTTTCCATAGTTACCCTCGAAAGTAACTGCCAGAACTACATTACCAAAAGAACAGCAAAAGAATATGCACAGGTTTCCATGGTGACCGAGTCAATGCATGAAACTGTAAGGGAATTTCAATGTGTCTATATGTGTACACGCATATATGCGTTCAAGTCAAACCGGGACATTTCGATAAGACAGAGTAACAGGACCCAGTTATGTAGTAAACTACTTTTACTTTTCTATTTAATCCCCTGCTACACTAATGCACTTATCCCAGAGTTTCCCTAGTGCTTGGATACCATCAAGGTCGAAAGCTTTCTCAGTACACTAGAGTCGAGACTAGAGTCATTCACAGACATACAGCCTCCTATAAAACGTTTGCGCCTTCATTCGCGCGAAATATTATCGAGTCCCGGTTTTATTTGAACGCCCTTCGTCTATAAGGACAAATGCTTGCATTGTTACCATTGCTCATGATTTAACTGCTACTGTATCATTACTTTCTAGGAATTCTAGTCGACACATGACATAAGTATCGTGCTTACTCACTCTGAACCGTGGCGGTGCGGGTGCAGTTGTAGAGGATGGCCAGCTCGCCGAACACCTTCCCCGGTCCCATGGTGCACAGCTTCATGCCTTCCTTGGTTACCTCCACCTTGCCCTCTGAAACCAATCACAGAGCACATTCTTTAGTAAAGCGAGCGTGACAGATTGGAAACGAAAGTGGCACATACCAGGATTGGGCCTCGCTGTGCTGTTGCAATGAAAGGTTCGTTTTATTAGTAGAGCTGACACCAGGACACACTTTAGGGTTTAAAGGAAGAATTATCAGAGTTGGTCAAATCTCTGATTTAAATATTAGAAAGAAGAGCAGACATTTGGGAAATGCTAAAAATAAAAATTGGACTTTTAGAAAATATGTTTAGGTCAATTTGAGAAAAAATTGAAATGAATAAAGTTTCTGTGTTTCTAAATGCCAATAAAGGACTCGGATAAAAACTAAAACATGACTTGGGATGTCACTGTATGAAAAGAATCAACAAGGGGGTTGTGTGATGCAGCCTCATATCAAGCTTATGTTACCCTCCTGAAGTTGCATTCTATTTATATAGCGCTTTTAACAATGATTATTGTCTCAAAACAGCTTCACAAAAATAAAAGAAGATTATGGAAATGTGTGGGAGAAAGTAAAGACCATAGTGATCTGATTGTCCCTGATGTGCAGATCATTTATCAGTTGCATGAGTTATAAATAGTAATTTGCGTAACCAGTCTCTCATTTAGTTTTTTTGTTTTTTATGTTCATAAGACAAAAAAAAATAATTGTCATGTTACAGAGAAACCTAAAAACACAAAATTCTGGCCTGGAGTCTCCCATTGTAGAAAAAGCATCTGACTGTCACAAAGCTGACACTGGAGACTCCTTACATACATTTTTATCCATCACACATTTTGACATTTAAGAGCAATAAAAAAAATTACATTATTTTATGAGGGTGTCTGAAACTGCACACATCTTCATAAAATGGCCCAGATTATCCGAAAATAGAATTGATGATCAGAAGGTGGCGTTGGCTGGGAATCTTTTTTTTTTTATGTTTAGATTGGCTTGTTTCTGCAGTAACTCCTAGGGAGAAACCTCACTATGGTTGTTACTGTAAGGAAGAAACAGCTGCGGATATGTATATGTTCTAATTGCAAGGGCAATGCCAGCCACAGCATCACTTTACCAACAAATTACTCATCAATTAAATCACATCAATTAAACAACAAATAACCTGTTAATTCTTCATTTTTTTAATTTATCGTTTAAAATGTGGTTTTGAGATGAAACATAAAGTGCAACTTGGGCATGGGCTCAAAAATGATCAAATCCAGGTGGTGAAGGGTCATAAAATAATTAATAATAATTTATTCATAACAAACTGGACTCCATATTAACTTAGACACATCCCCTGCTATACTGAACTTCCAGCCTCCTAACACACAGTATGACTGCAGATCAATTCCTGTTATCACCCAGATGAGGATGGGTTCCCTGTTGAGTCTGGTTCCTCTCAATTATGTAATTGATTATGTAAAGCTGCTTTGCAACAATGTCAATTGTAAAAAAAAAAAAAAAAAAGCGCCATACAAATAAAATTGAATTGAAATTGAATCAAAGACATCGTATATAAGGGTTAAATCTCACAAAAACAAAAATATCGCTGTGAATGTACTGTAATGCAAGGGGTGTTCAGGTCAAAGCAGGACTTTGATTGAGTTATTGCACGGTTATGAGAGTTAAAACTCCCTTTATTTCTTTATATAATCCCCAACTACACGAATGCACTCATCCCAGTGTTTCACTAGCATTTGGATACCTTCAAGGTACAACGTTTTCTTACTACACCAGAGCCATGATCAGACTGCCGGTCCCAGTTTGACTCGAACACCCTTAAGCACATTAATATAAACATGTTAACAATTGCAGACTCCTGAAATAACACCATCATTAAGCGTTAATTAATCCATTTTACTGATCACATTGGAGGATTCAACGGTGCTGTGGGAAAGTAGGTTGCTCCACTAAAGAAATATATTGCAAATTTAAGCCAGTCAGGTTCTAATGGCATTGGACATTCTTATCTACCATCAATTAAGCCCCAGCTAGACACTAATATAAACGACAACTAAGCAACACCGCTATTAAGTCCGCTGACCCATAAAGAGGAGATGTAGCAGGCACAGAATGCCGAACATACACACATTTTACTGGCATGATCCTATCAGCAGAACTAATCCAAACATTGCATGGTGTGTATGAGTCAGACTTTTTGCCCCCACTACCACTGGCGTTCTCAGCTATTAGTCAAAACAGCTAAGTTATAAACCGTCACAGTGTCAACACAGTGCAGCCAAACACTTCGCTTTCAGAATACCCAGGAGACACCTGAGTGCCTCACTGTTAACAGCATTGTAGCTGAGCTCCATGCAATCCATCAAATAAAACCTCCTTAGCTTCCCCATAAGCACTGCCACCACCACCACCACCACCACCACCAAACCCCCTTCTGGGCTTCTCTTGCAATCATTAGATTTCTGACATCATCTGACAGCTTTATCTATGAAGATTGACAGGATGATATGAGGTAGAGGAATGAGCACAAAAGAGGCACGACTTTTTTCTTCTTCTTTTTTTTAAATCACAGAAACAACTCTGAGCCAATATGACTTCAGGAAGTCATAGTGTGTCCTTTTGCAGAGAAAAAAAAAAAGAAATAAACGTCAGTGTCTTAGACGTCTATTTAATTGTAGAATTTTAAAATGCTTGGAAATTGTTTGAGGCAATGCATGTACAAGACATGATTGTTTTTTTTTTTTTTTTTCTTTCCCTAGCTCATTAATTAGATGAATTCAATAATAGAGAGTCAATAATATTAAACACATTGTTACACTGCACATTGTCAGCATGATAACTGACAACGGTGATAACTCGAAACAAGGAATTCAGGAAACATGATAATGTTGCCCAAAGGTTTTAATATAAGAATGGATGCACGAGGTAACTTGAACGGCAAAAATGCATGATGTATAAAAAAAGCCTGAAACAAGGGTCGACATGCATGAATATGCAATGACCAAGGCCAGATTAACTTGATTAACTTAGAGGAGAAAACAAACCCTAGCCCTTGCTGTGCTGCACAACACAATGCCCAATGAGGGAGGGAATTCTGGCAAACCCCTCCTTAACATACAGGACATGTTCACATGAGGACTTGAAGGACATTAAGGAAGAGGTTGTTCACTAAGAATGTTATCCACAGGTTGCATGAAGACTGAATACTATTAGTATCTAAGGTTCTTAGTGAAAATAGAGCAGCTTCTCCACAACAGAAGGCCACAGCTAAGTCCTTGATGAAGGTGGGAAGCAAAGCAACATTGTCCCCAGCAGAGGCAGAGTGACAAAGTGCTCACTAGGAATGACAGAGAGCAGAGGAGCAATGTCCTTAGAGGATGTGGGAGGTAAAGTTAGAGGGTAGACAAAGAACGGGAAAGCGATAATGCCATGGCGATAATCCACGTGAGAGCTCGGAGGCAGACAGACCTACAACATTCTATGGTGTTGGGAGGCACAGTGGAAATGTCCTCTGCAGATGCAGGAGACAGAGTGATAGCATCCTTGAATGTGAAGGAGGGTAAAGGTGCAAAAACGTCCTTGGCAGAAGCAGCATGAGCATGTCCTTGGAGGAAACAAGGAACAGAGATGAGATGTCCTTGGGATGGGAGGTGGACCTACAAAGACCTAAAGAGAGAGTGAGGTAGGACGTGGAGACATTATGTTCTTGGCAGAAGCAGCTACATCCTTGGCAAAGTCAGAGTGATAATATCCTCTCTGGAAGAGTTAATTAACCTTACAGAAGCAGGAGGCTAAATGACAACATCGTTGATGTTGCCTGAAGGAGCAACTATGGAAGAGGAAGAGCCAGAGAGACAGTGTCCTTAGTAGAAGTGTGAGGCAGTACGACAATTCTGTCAACAAAAGTAGCTGGGGAGATACATGCAGGACGAAGAGTAACAATGTCCTCGGCGGAGACATACAGTAGAGAGGTGTAGCACTGTCGTGGAAAGTGCAAGGAAAGAGCAAACCAAAGAAGCAATGTCCTCCATGGGGACAAGAGGTGGAGCAACAAAGTCCTAGGCAGAGGCAACATGTCTTAATGTTTTGTAGAATGCAGCTTCTTGTTTTTTAAGAGTTTAAGTAATGTCTTTGAGACATTACTCACTCGTATTACCCAAGTTCTTTCTTTGCTTTCTGCTGGCACATGAGATGCCCAGCAGGCAGTGTTTAAAGTTATGGAAACGTTTCCCCACATTTAAAAGAAAAGACTGATCTTATGAGGCCTTAAAGGACATAAAGGTCTAAGTCTTAGAAGAGCAGCACAAGCCGATAAAACGCTGGCCGTGCTCGCTGAGTGTACTCATGCACTCCACCTCCATTTCCCAAAGCAACAAGGATTATGCAAGTCTACCTTTCACATACACACAGTGTATGGATGCACAAAAGCATACAATGTACACAATCCTGACGCTTTTAATCAGAGCAGTATCCAGGTCCTTTGAGTAAGATTAAATGAGCAATCAATAGACAATGTTCAGCTGCTCTTGGATTAGACCTTTTCTTAACCACAAAAACATGCAATCCCATAAAAGTAATTATTAACTAAATAAGGTCAGCTTAGGCTCTGTCATGTCTTGAATGATTCAAAAATCCATATGGTTTATACAGCAAAATGAAAGGCAGTCCACAGCTTTTTTTTTTTTTTTTACAAGGAATGCTGATGTTTCCTGCTTCTAAAATTGCTTTATAGTGGGTTAAAAGCCTTATACTCTGAAACAACCCTCATATTTTCATCTTCTTACATTTTTTAGTATTTATCTATTTATCTATAGTACGGTGCAAACATATTAGGCAACTTGTGTTTTTTGTGCGGCCTCTGCTATACATGTTTATTTTATGACTTCATTATTAAGTCAGTACAAAAAAAAAAATCTGATATCCAAAAAGTTGTATTCCAGCGAAACATTTCATCATACAGGAAAATATCTGTAGGAAACAATCTATTATGTAAAAGATCACTTTTCAAAAAAAAAAAAAAAAAAAAAAAGCTCCTGGGCTTGCATGCATGAAAAAAGGAAGCAGGTGCAAAGAATGAAGTTCCTCAGAACGACTTAAGCAGCCACTTTACTCCACAAATCTTAGCTGAGACTACATGTGAGTAAAAATTATCAGCACACTGGCTGTAGAATTTATTTTAACCAACTTTTATAATAGACAAAATCATCTTATCTCCCATAATCTCCTTTGTCCATCTGTCAACAAGTTTTCAAATTCCCCTAATGAAAATGTTTTAGGCTGAGCTGCGAGCCACGAATGCGCCGCTGTCTTCACTTCTTCATCAGAAGTAAATCATCATCCTCGTAGGCCTGCTTTCAGGGGACCAAACAGGTGAAAGTCAGATGGAGTGAGGATCAGGACTATACGGAGGATGCTTTAACACCTCAAAACAAAGTTTTTGCAGAGTGTCGACAGTGTGGGCAGAAGTGTGCGGACATGGAAGATCACAACGCCCTTGGATAGCAGTCCTCCAAAGTTCAGGCTTCAGCTCTTCTGTAAGCGTCTCACTGTTAACGAGCACCGTTGATTGTTGATCCTTTTTCCTGGTAATGTTCCAATACTGGCCCTTGAGAATCCCAGAAAACCGTAAGCATCAGTTTTCCAGCTGATGGTTGACTTTTGAACTTTTTCTTGGCTGGTGATTGAGGATGTTTCTGTTCCATACTCTGCCGTTTACTCTCAGGCTCGTAGTGATGAATTGGATTTGAAAACTGATTTGGCTCATCATCTGGTTGAAAGCTGGTTGAGATCCCTGACAAAGTCTGAATCCCCTGGCAAAGGCAACCATGTTTTTTGGGCTGAAATTCCCATAAAGGGAACATTTTCTGCTATGGTGAAGTGAGTGGAAACATTTTATTATTGTGTCTAAGTTTTACTTCATACAATTATACCTGTGAAGGGAGTAAATAATTCTAAAGGGCAAATGTGTGTAGATAAACAACGACAGTAAGTAGGATATACCGTATATGAGCAAATCAATCCAAAAGGATTTTTTTTTTTTCATGTTAGCTGCCATAACCAATGAACCATCTCTTCATGTTTGGGTGAATAAATCCAACCTAGAGACACAAACATGTTCATGTGTCCTGAAGCTCCAGCTGCCAAGTTACGATCACTGACACCTGCACTCTGGAATGCCCTCCGGAGAGCGCGCTTAACCACTCTGACGGTCTTTACACACTTCACTAAGTATAATTTGCTGATCCCAGACCTGTGTTTGACTAATTAGCATGGGCATGTGGATGCAATTATGAAATGATTCACCACGGCTAAAAAGATTCATCGTTAAGGTTGTGTGAAAGACAGCGTGGAAGCTTTTATGACAGATATTCACTACTGATCATTATTTCATACAAATTACAGATTGAAACAATGTGAGAATATTACTTTTTATGACATATATATATATATATACACACACAAAATTTTTCTTTTCCTGCAGTGTGTGTATTTTTTTTGGCTATATATATATATATACACACACACACACACACACACACACACACACACACACAGTATGTATATTATATTAATATACAGTGGGACCTTGGATTGTGAGCAAGAAAAACAGGGAGTAGGGAGGGGGCTACTGTGATGTAGGACGACTTTCACACACAGACACACACACACAACACACACACATAAACACAAACAGAAACACTGCTCTGTCTGATTTTATGGTTAATGGAAATATGGGTTGTTCATTTTACGATCAAACCCATTTAACATTTTTATTGTTTCATTGTTTCATGTTCATTCATTTTCTAGCATTAATAAAGAGGAAAAACATTAAGACCCAAGGGCCATAATATTTTTCTTCTTTATTAACGTTAGACATTATTCATCTTGCATGTACATCATTGGAAAAAGCCTGCAGCCTGCTGTGTCTAGCTCTCTGCTTTTGTTTACACTATAAAACATCCATTTTGACTTTGTGCATGCAGCAAACCGTCTCTTTTTATTACAACTTAGTTCTAAATTTACAATAAAAATACATTATTCAGAAGAGATACATGTACAGACATGAACAGAAGACACACTATTCATTTAGCATTTTTCTTCTTTTTTTTTTTTAAGAAAGCAGGTCATGGAGGATTACATGGCACCTAGTAGACATTAGAGGTGACTACTGCAAGACTGGTGGGAGATTTTTATTTTTATGTAGGTGTGACCGAGTGTCCAGACAATTGATATAAAAAGTCTACACACTCTTAAAACTGCAGCATAGAAACATACACCCAGATGATGAACTTGGTCTCTTATTATCCATAAAGGTTTCTTATTTTCCATAAATTTATAAAATATTTTTCAGGAGAAGCTCTGGCCCCTCGGTGTGTGGCTCCACAGGGCCTCTGGGAGTTCTGGCACCAGGATATTGGCAGTAGGTCATTTGGGTGCTGTGTGGTGCAGGGTGAGGGCTTTATGGATCAGAACAGTTTGTGTGGAGCATCCCATGCATGCTCAATCATAGTGGGATCTGGAGAGTTTGGAGGCCAGGTTTGTGGCCTTGAGCTCTTTTTCTACTGGGCCCCGTGCGGGCTGTGGTTCACTGGATGTTCTGATACTATTGGATGTTCTGATATCTATTGTATCCAGCATTGTTTTTTTTTTTTTGCCAATTTGTGCTACCTGCCATTTTCTGTGGGATAGGACTGGAAGGGCAGGCCTTTAGTCCACACAGGCATAAATAAGCCTTGATCTTGCCCATGATCCTGTCACGAGTTTACTGGTAGACACTCCGATCAGCCCTAACGTTACGACCACATAGGTCCCACCTTCTGCAACCAAAACAGTAATGGCTGTGTTTTCTGACAAACGTTCTATAAGAAACAGCATTAATTAACTAATCTTTTCAGCAAGTTGAGATACAGTGGCTCTTCTATTAAGTCAGACTACACGGGCCACTTGCATAAATGAGCCTTGGCCACCTATGATCCTGTCACCAATTCACCGGTTTTCATTCCTTGGATCACTTTGTCCTGACCACTGCACAATAGGAACATCCCTCAAAAGTTAAAGTTTTGGAGTTGCTCTGACCCACTCATCTAGCCATCACAATTTGGCCCTTGTCACAGTAGCTACAGTTACAATATTTTGTTACAATTACACCTGGAATATGTGGGATATATTAGGCAGTAAGTGAACATTTTGTCCCCAAATTGATGTGCTGGAACAAAAAAAAATCGTCAAAAATGGTAAGAATTTGGTCAACTTTGACAAGGGCCAAATTGTGATGGCTAGACGACTGAGTCAGAGCAACTCCAAAACTATGTTTTTTGGAAGCTGTCCAGTTGTTTGCTGAAGCGAGATCTACTCAATATTCAGTATCAGGAATCTTGGATAGCTCCAAATATTAATCTATTTGGGAACAAAGACACTTTTTGACAGCAGAACGTAAAAATTCATCTTCTCGCACAATAATGACCAAAGCATAACATCCAAGTGAACAAAGGAATAGCTTCAAAAGAAGATGATCAAAGTTTTGGAATGGTCCAGTCAGAGCTCATAACTAAATCCTAACAAAAACCTGTATAATATCTTCGGGCTGTGCACAGGAGATCAACTCACAATTTTATAACACTGGAGCTTTTCTTTTGCAAGGGAGGATGGAAGAAACTCGCTAATCCAACATGTCTTAAATTGGTAAACAATGACCCAAAAGACTGAGTGCAATATTACAAGCAAATAGTGCTGTAACACTACACAGTACTCCTTATTAGGCATGCACAGTTATGCAACCAGGTTATTGTGAGGTTTTTTTCAGTCCTAAAACATTTGTTTGTTTTTCACTTGAATTTTGTTGTTTGCATTATCACATGGCTTATAATGGGCTTTGTTTTTAACATAAAAAAGCTTTAGCAAGCTTTACCAAGGTTGTTTATTCATTCATTTATTTTCTTTAACGCTTATCCTGTACAAGATTACAGGAAGCCTGGAGCCTATCCCAGGAGACTTCGTGCACCAGGCGAGGTACACCTTGGACAGGGTGCCAGGGCGCACGCATACTGTACACTACAAGCCTTTCTCCTCAACATATCATCAATTGCCCGTATGCTTTTTTTCTACATATACAGGTTCCAGGGAAAGATATCCTCATTGACGCTCACTCACTCATTTTCTATACCCCTTATCCTGTTCAGGGTCGCGGAAGCATGTAGCCTATCCCAGAGGACTAGGTGGGGTTCACCCTGCAGTGGGTGCCAGTATATCAGAGCACAAGTATGCACACATCCACACATACTCACTCACACAATTTGAAAACGACAATTAGCCAACCATGCATGTCTTTGGACTGTAAGAGGAAACTAAAGCACCAAGTGAAAACCCACCAAGCGTGGAGAGAACATGCAAACTCCACTCAAACAGAACCAAGGCAGGAATTAAACCCTCGACCCTGGAACTGGAGGCCAAAGCACTAACAACTACAACACCGTGCCGCTAACTCAAAAGATAAAAATGTTTCTTAACATAAACATACATGCATTCTTCCGTTCCTACCTGGGCAGGTCAGGCTCATGGTGGTTTAAGCTGGACAGCTATTTTGAGTGTAGGTGGTGGTGGCTCAGTGTGTTAAGACTATGAGTTACTGAGCGAAAGGTCATTGGTTCGAGTTTGCCCCTGCTGGGCCCTTAACCAAGACCCTTAACCCTGTCTGCAATAATGTATGTGATTAATAAAGGCTGAACTAACTACTGTTTATCCATCCATCCAACGAGGAACCTCTGTAGTCCAACCAGGGGCCATGGAGGCCAATGGTGACCATTATATTATGTATATATATTATATTATATTATATACATTATATATTATATTTATTCCCATTTGTACAACTATGGTAGAACCTCCGGTCAACATTCACATGCTCATTGACACACTTGTGAATGTGGGAAGAATGAGCTAAATATATACAGAGCTAAATATATACAGTATTTGTTTGAAGTACGGCAGGGGTACAACCTAAATACAACTGTGTGAACAGAATATGTCCTGTGCACACCTTTAGGTGAGATGAATTATGATCCAGCACGATATGTGTTAGTTTGAAGAACTATCAATGCAAGAATTCAAAAACCATGTTGACAGCACTGGCATTTTTACTTCAGAGGGTTTTTCTTTCCAGTGTTAAGAACAAAATGGTAGATTTTTTTTACTCCACTTCTAGTTTAGGCCTTCGGGTTTAAATCCAAATATTGTGTTATACTTAACAACATATCTGAGATCCGCCGACAGACACTGTATACTCAATAAAATTAGACAGGCTTGCTTACCTCGAACTGATTTAACGTCTGGAACAAATGTCCAGCTGTTTCTTTCCTGTTTTAAGCTCTTTCCTGTTTCAACATCCCTGCTACTGCATTCTGATGCCTCATCCTGGAGCTGGAGACCACTTTCCCAGTTATCTTTCCATCAAAGGCTTTGAAAACACTTCACATCAAGAAGAGGCAGGAAAAGAAACTGCTATCATTTACAGCAGGGATCATTTCAACATGCCTGGATTCCAGCAGTGCATGTCGCAGTTATCCTATCATTACTCATAATGCTAAGGCAATAATAATAAAGTTTACAACTCATATTCACATCAAATGGATTGCTTTTCTTAGCTGAAGCAAGAGCCGAGCTAAACAGATTAAAATCTAGCGTAAATTGAAGTGTATTGCATGTAGCATTATTTTATTATTATTATGTAGCTGCTGACACTAAAATTAAGGAAACCCTTCCTAAAATTAAAAATTCTTTTACATTTTTTCATAAAAACAAAGATGACATTTTGTCCAGAATATCAACCCTAACTTCTGCACACTGCTAAATGCATCATGCATGCACTGCTTATGTTGTGCGTTTTTTCTAAATAACACTTCCTCTTGGAGCTGGAGTGTGGCCAGCAATGCAAATCCCAGCGGGTCTGTTCGCACATTATCTGATCGGCTAAGAAAAGCATGCCAGAGCTGCAGCTGACCCATAGAAGCTCGTTAAATAGCAGTGAAGAAAAGAGAGCTAGAAGAGAAAACAATCAATTACTTCTGCAAATCTTCCAAAGCTCACTCACTCACTCATCGTCTAAACCACTTTATTCTGTACACAGGGTCGTGGGGGGCCTGGAGCCTATCCCAGGAGACTTAGGGCACAAGGATACCAATCCATCGCAGGGCACACACAGACAAACACACATTCAAACGCTCATTCACACACTATGGGCAAATTGGGAACGCCAATTAATCTAATCTGCATGTCTTTGGACTGTGGGAGGAAACCAGAGTACCCGGGGGAAACCCACCAAACAGGGGGCGAACATGCGAACTACTACTACACACAGACCTAGAGATTGGAATTGAACCTGGAACCTGGAGGTGCAAGGCGACAGTGCTATCAACTAATCCACTGTGCTAGAATATCTACAATATTATGTAGTACAGAGATGGATCTTATGGTTAAGCCTTGTAGTATGAAGTCTCATCAATTACACATACACAGAGGAGTGCATATGCAAGTAACTTCTCTTAAGGATACTTGCTTTCTACTTTTCTTTTTTCTTTAAAGTCAAAAGGTTTCAAGCAAGTAAGGTGAACTCAAAGCTGCCCTTCCCATTTAGCAAGCTTTTTCATTCAAACCAAAACTTGTTTTTTTTTTATATCTCATGTTACATTTTATTACTTGCACTTTGACTTTAAAAGTGCATGTTCAGTCATATTCACTAAAGCCTATTCAATTTTATATGCGTCCTCCTAAAAACTACTAATTTAAATAAAATCACCCTTAAACAGACATCCAGTTCATTCTGTATAATCAGTTGCTGGGGGTCAAAAGGAGGAACATTGCCTGAGCGCTCAGAGTGTACCCCGTCCCGCTCATTTAGTTACAGACTCTAGAAAATCACAGATGTATTTGTGAGTAAATGTGGAAGAATGCAGATCCATTTTCCTTTGAGTATTGATGCAGCATGAGCTGCCAGAGCAGGAACCCTAACATCAGAGGACTCATGCTTTGGTTGTGATGACGTTCACCTATTTTTCAAAACTTTTGATAAAATGACAGATAATGTTGAAGAAATGAATGATGCAAACGTACAGTACTGTTGCAAATACAACCTTCAAACAATATAACTGTAGCCTTGATTTGGAGCATTTGTTGCTGATTAAAGTCCATTCGCACAACGTCTGGAGACATCCATGGTTACTTAAGTTTCTACCAGGGCTTACAATTCCAATCAGAGATTGGGATGAACATGATGGCTTCCTGCACATATCTCAGGTTGTAATGGTATCTGTTTCCTTTTCATTTAGAAATAATACAGTGATGTGTGTCATGGCTCTTAAATTACTCTACTGTAATAGAGTTTTTAACCCTTTTAATTGCTTTTTTACTTGAATATTTCAGTTAATTGCTCTTGTCCAGTACTTAGTTTTTCGAGACACTTGATGCCTACTACATGCATCTACATGCACTTAACCATATCAGCAGCATGTTTTCCTACCGGTCCGATGGTAAGCTCATTTTCTCACAGTGTTCTCGCCTTAGAAGCCAGTGGTCAAGTCCTGCTCAGGACATCGGTTCGGTTTTTAATAATGATTTCAAGTGTTAGAGACATTCGTTCAAAGTTATCCCATTATCATGTACTCAACGTTCCAACTTCGTTTCATCAAAGTAATTCTAATTTTTAAAAACAACCATAAACAAACATTGTCCCAAAGTCCATAATGCTGCCAAATTAATGTCACCACAACGTTATGCCAACCAAAACGTCTGGTGGGGCAGTGTGAAAGTTTTTATATGATGGGAAAATGCAGGTGTTGCATTGGAAATGACAGATAAACATATAAAAATAAATAAAGGAAGAAAGAAAGAAAGAAAGAAAGAAAGATCTGCATTATAATATACTATATTTATTTTATATACCATTGGTGACCATTGGTGAAGTTATTGTCCTTGGTTCCACAAAAGTGAAAATAAATACATAAATAAATAATTGCACTTAAAAAATTAAGGATTGTTTTTATATATGGTATCTTTTTTTCCTTAAAAGAGTGGGAGGGCCATTTTTATGCTGTGATCAATATCTAATGTTTGTATTATATGTACAGTGGTACCTCGGCATACGAATGCCTTGCATACAAAGCATTTTCGGCATACGAACAACCGAACCAAGTGCGGGCTACTGTAAGTTGAACATACGCCCAGGAGCCGTTCGAAACCCTCTTGCGTTAATGGAAAGCCAAGCCAAGCAGGTTTGCATATTTTCCTGGTCTTTTTCTGGCAGATTTAGTGAGGACATACTGTAGCACTATGGGTCCTAAGAACGGGAGCAACTTCCAGTTTTGTTTCTAAAGCAGCCGGTGCCAAAAGGAATCATACGTTAAAATTAAGTGAGATTTAATGTCTATTTATTTCATATTTTACTTTATTTACATGTCTTTTCTAAATGTTTTGATTGTTTTTATATGCAAAATTATGATTATAGTGTTGTAAATTGGTAATATTAGTAATATTTTTTGGGTGGCTGGAGCGGATTATCTGCATTTACATTATTTCCTATGGGAAAATAAGTTTCACAATACGAAGTTTTGCCTTAAGATCTCGCCTCTGGAATGGATAAAATTTGTATGCCAAGGTACCACTCTATATCTATAGACCTGTCTATAGATAAACATATAATTCCAATTTCACATTCATATACTTCTTATACATGTGAGTGATGTTCTGCATAGCTCGTGGTGGCTTGCCATAGCAGGTAGAGCTGTCTGACAAATAAATAAATAAAGAAATAAATAGATACGATGATTAAAACCACATTTATAAAAAAAAAACCATAAAATATTCCAATAAATTTCAAG
Source organism: Leiocassis micropogon (assembly GCA_028565275.1). Classification (NCBI taxonomy): domain Eukaryota; kingdom Metazoa; phylum Chordata; class Actinopteri; order Siluriformes; family Bagridae; genus Leiocassis; species Leiocassis micropogon. Next base: position 20,191,273 of record JAOVVA010000054.1, read on the forward strand.
AAATATTCAAAACTATTAAAAAAATTACTAGCATGATCACTCTACCACATTGTTCCATGCAAACAATTCCTTTATACTACAGTAAATACATTATTTACAGTATTTTTCTTTTTAAAAAAATGGCAATATTGCTTAAACCAGAAGACCAACACAATGCACGCATGCCTCTGCTTTTCTGTGCCAATTCCTTCTCAAATACAGTCTCACTCCCCGCCGGTTTCAGCATTTTTCGGTCTAATAGCTAACAGTAGTGTATTTGGCTATTCAAGTATGTGTGTGTGTGTGTGTGTGTGTGTGTGTGTGTGTGTGTGTGTGTGTGTTTTGCTCTGTGATACTGCTCTAATGACATCATCTCTGGTGTGTTTGTCACAGAAACTCATATTGGAAAATGCCAAAAATTGCAGTGAATCATACAAAAGTAGCCTTAGGATCTTGTAGAAAAAAAATAAGTTTTTACTTTCATGCAGACGTAAGGTATGAAGCTTTTAATACAGATAGATAACATGCATCACCATGCACATGCATTAATAGTAAATATTTATCTGTGGTTTAAATTAGGCACTTTATTAGATTTTTGGAAACAGAACCAATTAGGAGAAAATGTGGGCAGGGAAAGCAAAAATAAATGTCCAAGCAGTGGTAAAAAAAAAAAATACATTCCTACACATATGTCTTGTTGCAATGAATAACTCGAGTGATGTAGCTGAGGTTGAGGAACTGTTAGAGTCAGAAGTCACAGCCCACACTGACATTTATTCAGGGACACAGTGGCAGGGTTCTAATTTAACTCCCGGGTTAAATCCAAATCCAGTTCCAAATATAGTTACAGCTATGGTGTAACACCCCTATAAAAAAGACAGTGCTGTGAAAAAGTATTTGCCCCCTTCTGAGCTCCTTTCCCTCTCTTATATTTGCATGTTTGTCACATTAAATAGTTTCACGTCTTTAAACAAGATAATGTAAGACAAGTTCATGGAACACAAATACTGTATACAGTTTTCATGTGGTCGTTTAATTTATTGAAGGAAAAAAGATTAATAATTTCACTATCAACCTGGTGAAAAAGTAATGGCTCCCACTACCCTAAGCAACAACACCTACATTCCAAATCTAACTTTTCCATCACAGTGGTGAAATTGTAGCACACTATTCTTCGAAGAATTATTTTAATTTACCAACAGTGAAGGGCTTTTTAGCATGAACTGCACATCTAAGGGTTTTGATCACTCAAAAAATGTACACTTACTGTAGTCTTGTGCCTTCTTCCATTGTCATTCTGTTGAATCTAACTAGTTTTAAGATCATGGACTGATGTCTGGACATTCTGCTTTAGATTTTAGAGAGCTAAATTCATGGTTTATGATAAAAAAAAATATACAGTATATATATAAATTAGATGAATTTTATATATAAAATTAATCGTTATGAGATTTGTATGTATGTGTGTGTTTGTGTATGCAATTAAACAAAGTGTGTCCCCTATTTGGTTTCACAGTATAGCATATTGTACAATAGGCCTTCGAGTCAAACCAGGAGTTGTGATGAAATTTCTCATGAATGAAGGCGGGCGAAAAATCGATTGACATTTACAGAAGACTTCAAGCACAGTGAAGAGTACGGTGATGAGACTCTTAACCGCAGTAAAACATTTGAATGGTGCAAACGTTAAAGAAAGCTGCACCTCTGTGAATGATAATCCTGGAGCACACCTTGACATTCAAAAATTCAACAAGTGGAACACTCAAAATGGTTTGATCCTTATCCATCCATCAAGACACATCTGTAGTTCACACTGGGACCGTGAAGACCAATGTTGACCATTGTATTTATTCCTATTTTTACGACCATTTTTAGCCTAATCCGTCTTTGGATCACTCAGAGGAAACCCCCAAGGCAGGAATCAAACCCTCGACCCTGGAGGTGCAAAGCAACGGTGCTAACCACGAAGCCACCATGATGCCATACTGTATATGTGTGTTTATATATACTTTTTATAAATTTACTGCATGAGGTCAATGTACGAGCAAATCCACCCTGTCATCTGTCATCATTTTTATTGCATAGTTATTATATAATGTAAATGTAGTTTATGGGAAAAGTCTGTTGATAATAATAAAATTGATCCAAAATGTGGCAAAAACTATGCACTCATGTCCACCATGTCACGGAAGACAGAACGACAGGGTGGACGCTTTGTGCCAAAGTTAGCATTTAATGAGCACACGTTACTGTAGACCTTCAGTTAGCAAACTGACTCACTGTTGAAGGTGACTGTGTTACATACTGTTTATCACATGAATGTCTGGAGTGTTATATATATTTTAATAAATATTTGGACATGTGAAGCTTGAAGCAATATCAAATTATAAAAACAATATAATGAAATATGACTGTAAATACCTAAAATGTACTTATAGCAGTTGTTTCAGTCTCTATTGAAGAACGACATAACATTGTTTCTTAAAGGGGCAATTATCCAGAAATTACAGGGTGGGCATAAATTTCAGAGAAAATGATTATTATGATTATTACAAATAAGGAATAATAAAAAAAAATGCCTTGGTTTTTCCTTTGCAACTCTCCCATGGATACAATTCTCCCCAGTTTCTTTCTTACAGTCGCATCATTAACGCCGACCTTATCCGAGGCGAGCCAGGGAGGCCTGCAGATGTTAGATGTTAGTCTATGTTCTATTTGGATTTCCTGAACTGCAGGAATTCTGGTGAGATGACCACTTATGGAAAGATTCAAGTTCCAAGTTGTCTCCATTTGTCTTTATAATTGCACTCATTGTAGTTGGCTGAAGTCCTAAAGCCTTCGAAATGCTTTTGTAACCATTTCCTAACTGATACATTTTAATAACTTTCATATTATACATTTCTTCCCTTATTTCTCTTGATTGCAGCATAGCGTGCTGCTGGTTGAGAACGTTTAGCCTGCTGGAATGAATTAACCCAGAATGTGCCCATTCAGGATCATTTAAAACCTCTATTTTGTGTTTATTTTGGCTGTCTGTCTTATATGGTGCTGGGCCAAAACATGAAAATATAATGAAATGTGACACAAATGTTTCACTCAGAGATGGAGCACGCACTCTGATCAGTCCATCCAATCAATCATCAAACCCTTCATACATAAGTAATTGACAGCACAGGTTAAAGAAATTTCATCTGGAGACGGTTACATCCATTTATTTAAAAGCTTACAGCAAAAAAAAAAAAAAAAAAGTCCTGAATTGCATTAAGCTTTACTTCTGATGCTGCACTTCCAGAAATACTGCTGCACGTGATGTGTAGAACTGGTCACATGCTCACGTCAGATAGGACTTTTGGTTGCAATAATAAACAATCTATGACATACTGTATGTTTAAATGTCTCCCTTTGAATGTAAATCTATGAATAAATAGGTAATTAGACCTATTATGTGCCGATGCCATCACCTCCCTGTGTCTGGCTGTGTATTTTCGGGACATTTGCATAAGCTTATTGTTATGCTGTGTGCCGAACACCTGGGCGCTTCTCAGAAAAAGACAATTTACTGCCGCTGTCTCTTGTGGCTCCTAGCAGGGGAAATAAAGCTGAAGACAGACAGCACATGCAGCCTTTCAATGTTTATGCGCAGCACTTTACATGACAGTGCATCCTTAAACAGGATATTAAAATGATGTAACTGCTGGC
>JAOVVA010000054.1:20196275-20211572 GCA_028565275.1 Leiocassis micropogon
AAAACAAAGGAAAATTCAACATTTTATTAAAATTAATTTATTCTGAGAAAAAGAAATCCTTCATCAAGAAACAATTATTCATTTTCAGTAAAAATACACATCAAATTTTGTTAAATTATAGTGAACAAAATCTAACCTCGTCATGTTTCTCATTTAAATTTGTAAAAAAAAATTTGTTGATTGGAGTATGTAGGAACCTTCAAGCTGTTATCTTTAACTTCTTGATTAACTGGCGTACAAATAAGAGGTGACAAAGAGGCTAAATTCCCTTAGTCATCCATCAACATGGGAAAGAAATGAGAACACACAAATAAGAAAGATTTTTGTGGTTATAAAAAAAATAATAAAATAGCAACTTTCATAAAAATGCCCATTTCTGCTTTAAGGGCAATGATAAAACAGTGAACATCAACTAAAATTTATAAACCTTCCTGAAGGAGGACCCTAAAAGTATTTTGCCCCCAGGTACAGTAAGGAGAATGGTAAGAGTGGCAAAAACTACACAAGGATAACTGCTGGTATATTATAAGAACTAGTAAAATCTTGGAGTTACAAAGTCTTCAAACCAATCATCAGACACCTCTATGCCAACAGATGATGTGGAAGTTATGTCAGAAAAAATACTTTTCTATTAACTACTGTATAAAAACGTAAGTGTTTTCGAAACAGCTGTGTTCTATGGTTTGATATAACAAAAATGGAGATTATTCGCAATAGAGCTCTTGACATCATGTGATGCACAAACAAAATATTCACCCTTTTGCCTGGCAGTCATGCCCTCCAACAGATAATGCCACATGACGTGTAACCAGATCTTCTTCGGCTGTTCCCTTTCAGGGGTCGCCACAGCGAATCATCTGCCTCCATCTAACCCTATCCTCTGCTTCCCCTTCTCTCACTCCAACTAACTTCATGTTCTCTCTCACTGCATCCATAAATCTCCTCTTTGGTCTTCCTCTAGACCTCCTGCCTGGCAGTTCCAACCTCAGCATCCTTCTACCAATATGCTCACAATCTTTCCTCTAAACATGTCCAAACCACCTCAATCTAGCCTCTCTGACTTTATCTCCAAAACATCAAACATGGGTTGTCCCTCTGATGACGTGTGACCAGATATTGGTCTATATTAATAAAACTCAAGCGGCACAGATCCATACCAGCAACACAGCATAGGTCAAAGCCTCCAAACTCAACAGATCCCAATCCGATTGAGTGCCTGTGGGATGCGCTGAACAAACAAGACCACAAATAACCCACTGCACCCAAAGAAAATCACAGCACCACCCTGAGGTCTTGTGGATCACAACCCGACTGAGTGCCTGTGGGATGCGCTGGACAAACAAGTCCACAAAGGACACACTGCACCCAAAGGATCCACTGCATCCACTGGACATCACAGCACCCCCCTGAGATCTCGTGGATCATGATCCAGCTGAGTGCCTGTGGGATGCGCTAGACAAAGTAGTACCAGGAGAGCCCACCCCACAACCAAGTGCACCCAAAGCATCCACTGCCTACATCCTGGCGCCGATGTCGGATCTTGCCTTGCAGGACCAGAGCCGCCCAGGCAGCACAAAGGGAACCTACACAATACTGGGCTTAATGTTTCACATTGCAATGTTATGGCTCATAAGTGTATATTGGCATTGTAACATCACAGACAGATTGCTACCCAAAATAGCATCTGGTTTAGTTTTACATTGGGTTTGGCGTCATATACAAGGCTTTATAAACAATTGGGACTTGGTATAAAAAATAAGATAATGTAATATAATGAAAAGAACCTTATCCCAGCTGAAAAATACCAGTTGAGTTTCTGTGAGTCTGTCAGGCTATTGTCTCCCCAAAGGCCCTGGAAGGGCATCATGGAAATACCAGGACATTTTAAATCAAAACCGGGCTTTCTCTGTCTGGGATTTGAAGTTGGGACATCAGCGTTTCCAGCAGGACAATGATCTGGAGCATATGCCCAAATCAACACAAAATGGTTAGCTGATGACATAAAGCTTCTTCCATGGCCATCACAGTCCCCTGACCTGAACCGCATCGGAAACCTGTGAGGTTAGCTGAAAAGTGGAGTGACTCTGGTCTTAGTTGCTCTGCTCTGTTTTGTTTTTTTTTAACAATGTTATAACATGTTATAAGAGAAGACTCAGGGCTTTTTTATTGGCAAAAAAATGGATATGAGGTTTCAATTAAAGGTTGGAATTTTCTCTCTTGTTTTGCACAGCAAGATCAAGTTATTTACTAGAATTTGGGATTTGACCAAACCTTTTTTTTCTACTAATCTTTAGAAGGGGTAAAAGAATAATTGTAGAAGGCGCTGAAAGCATGTCACTAATCATACTGTGTTCGGTAATCCAATGAGATTTTTCCAAAGCTTCATTAGGCTTAAATTTCACCTGACACCTGATCTCACACAGACCTTACAGGCTGAAATTCTGCACTAAAGCTTTTGATGCACCTTTAATATTTCTGTTCATTATTTTTCAATATAACACCTGCCAAATGCAGAAAACTTGCACCATCACCAAAAGCATGAGTTCAATAATGGTTTAAATATTATAACTAATGCTAAACCTTTTTTACCTCTATATGGTTATTCACATAGCACGGTCATTAAGTTTTATAGACATTCAATTATTAAAAATAGCAAGAGGGCCCAGGTTGAATCTAAAAGGAGTTGTTACACACACAAAAATCAAATATCAGTGTCAGTTCTTCTTCGTAATGCAGCCCACGTGGAACATAATTAAAAGGTAATTAAAAATGACACGAGTCTAAAAAGAATCATTTTATTCCTGCTGGCAGGTATATGAGCGTTAATGAGGTTGCTATGCAACCCTTGTCATCTGGTCACAGTTTGTGGTAGTTTGGCAGATCATCTGCTTTAACTGCTACTCGCAAATCCGCCGCATCTGTGCATTTCCCTCCGTAGGAAACACGCCGATTCTCACGCCTGCATATTTACATATTTGCTCTCACAAGGGTTAAGCACAGATCAGTTTCATCATTAGCATCACAGACAAGAGAAGAGGAGATCCTTTATACATCACACCAGCATAAAGTGTATCTAAGTGGAAGAAATTTTTGTTATCTTTTTTTTTCCATCACCATCATGCCATTATGCGGGTCTGTTTATGATCGTCCGTGCCGGTAGAACCACTTCATTGTCTGTCTCAGTAGAATGTCACAGGTTTCAGTTTTAAGTGCCTGTTATTTCAACAGAGGCACAACAAGCAACTGCCATTTTAAAACATCATTTATCGTCTGCCCCAACAAACCCCCACCCCCTGCAATTCTGATCAGTTCTGTGACGACACCATTAACCTGAATCATTGATTTTTGCTCTGGTACCACATTTTTATGGGAGTAAAATGAAGACAAAAGTTTCATAACGTGTTGGTATGAGCACATCCAAGTACAAATTTGTATTAAAGGCTTGTGAAAAAAGGTTCAAATTGCATCAGGTTGGAATGGGATTTTACCATCATGTGGCTAATGAGGTCAGTGGAATGGAATAACGGCCAGTACCAATCGCACACCAACCAGCCCTTTACATCTTGGAGATGCGAATGCTGCATTGTACGCAGTGCATGACCAGCTTTGTCATGCCATGTTAAGAATGACAACAGATTTTTTACCTGGGCTCTAATATTTCATACATATTAGGAATAATAGCCTAATCAGAATAAAAATTAATCATGTAAACACCTCAGTTGGAATAGTCTGACCTGATCAGACCTGATTGGAACGAATCAGAGGGGTGCAAATCTTAGCCATGTAAACACTTGATCTAATTGTTTCTCAGACATTAGTAAAATATCCAAGTAACCATAGATTATTTTAAGCTATTATTCTGTAGAAGGCGAGATTTACCAAACCTCACATTTGGTCCTTTTCCTCTTCCATTATATTTAATGAGATTAATACAACTCAATGACAATTAAAATATATATGTGCTTATATAGATATGCGTGCTTATATCGGGAAGGCTTCAGACTATGTACAGTATTTGGGTTTTCAGATATATGTCAGGTAGAACAAAAGTTATGATTACTTTATAAAATCGTAAATTTTACCACTACCAGAATATGTGAATGAGCATGCAAAAATGTAGAACCCATAAAATGAGAATATTATTATTATTATTATTATTATTATTATTTTGGTCATTTGCCTTTGTCACCCAGTTTCTAATTTTTCGCTCAGTTGTGTCTGGGGGAATTTAAAAATTAACGGAAATTCATTTCATTATATTGCCTATTTTGTGCTGAAAAAAATATGTCACTTTATACTGCACAATTATACACATTATAAAAATCATCTGATCATAGGAGATCGAATACAACATAACTTCTTACCACACCATTATTTATTTAACAAAAATGAAGCCAAAATTGAAGCTTGAAATAATCGTTATAGTAGAGTCTTCTTCAGTTCATTGAGGTTTTGTGGTATTCACTTATGCACAGTTCTCTTATGGTACCACTACATCATTTCAATTGGATTGTGGTCTGGACTTTGACTGGGCCATTCCACAACCCTGATTACTTGATTTTTTTTTAGCCATTCTGATGTAGATGTACTAGTGTGCTTACGATAATTTGCCTGTTGCTTGACCCAATGTTAACCAAGCCTCAGCTGTCAAACAGTTGGCCTCACATTTGCCTCTAAAATACTCTGTTGGTACAGAGGAGTTCATGGACAACTCAATGACTTTAAGATCCCCAGGTCCTGTGACTGCAAAACGAGCCCAAAACATTACTCCTCCACACCGCTGTGCTTGACAGTGGGTATGAGGTGCTTCTGCTGAAATTCTGTTTCTCCAAAGAAGGCCCTGTTCATCAAGGCCAAACAACTCCACTTCTATCCATAGAACACTGTTCCCAGAAATTTTGATCTATTCTTCTTTACAACATTGCTTTATTTCATTGAGGTTTTTTTTTTTTTATTTAGGTTTTTCGCTTATGCACAGCTCTCTTAAGGTCCTGCTGCAAGATTTTAATTGGGCTGAGGTCTGGATTTCGACTAGGCCTTTCCATGACCATCATTATTTTATTTTTCAGCCATTATAATGTAGATTTACTTATGTTCTTCGGATCATTGTTCTGTTGCATGAACCAATTTTTCACAACCTTTAGCTGTCAGACAGATGGCCTTCTTCTTCTTGTACTGTCATGAACATTTACCAAGCTTAGTGAGGCCTTTAGGGTCTGAGAGTTGGGTTTTTGTGTGGTTTTTTTTTGGTTTTAAAGAGAGAAAAATTGTTTCAGGCCCACTTTAAATGTAAATTCAAATTTCCAACCATGCATGCTTACAATTTAGTTTTGAACCAAATAGCTTTTCCTTGAAAAATTCACTAATTAAATGCAGAGAGACTTGAATTCATTGGAGATTATTTAGAAACCCTTCCGTTTTTAATTTGCAATGAACAAAGAAAAATTTTTTTTTTTTTTAAATCAAGGTAGTTTCATGCAGCTGCGAGTTAATATTTCACAACTGCAACGTTCTATTATAAACGTATTTGTTAACATACTCCAGTTATAATTGTGCTACTGTTTTCAATAATCAGACAAAAATATTTTAATAGCACAAACTACCCACTCCATAGTAGTCTTAGGATAAACTCAGTTTTGTGTCAGTTAAGCAGAAGCACAAAGGTGCGAGATACAAAAAAATAATAATTTTGAATTTTTATAAAACAATAAAATATTTTTTCATGCGTGCCAGTTTTCATAGATATTTGTGTCTATTTCTCTCTTTTTTGTATTTATACATGGAACTGTCACTACTTTATATTTGCACATTGTTCTTTGCTGCCGTAATTTAGAAATTTCCCCACTGTGGGATGAATAAAGGTATATCTTATATAGGGCAAATACAGGCAGATAAATTGCTAGACCCCTACTGCAAATATAACCGGCAAGCCCTGTTGCACTTTCAGAACTTTAAATATTTAATATAGGTTAGCAGCTAATTGACCTTAAGATCATTAAGTATCATTATGCCCCTTACAGTGAGATCACACTGTTTATTCTAGTCAATTTTCAGGCTTTTAAAAGAGATTCGAGGTATATTTTGCTCCTTACAGTAAAACAGTAAGTACCTGTTGTTCTGTGTGAATTTATGGCGTCTTATAATGAACTATTATAAATCATTTGCTCATACCTCAAAACACAGAGATATGCAAAATGCAGAACCTGAGCAGCAGTGACACTGATGTGTTTCACCCTGACACACATCCTGCTCGCTAATTAATTAAAACATTAGTCAAATGTGCACTTAGCAGGGATTAATTCAAACTGTAGCTTCTAAATATAGCTTCATTGCATATCCAATAACCCATTCTTAGCAATATATATATATATATATATATATAAATCAGACATCAGGGAGAGAAAAAGAAATGCCTGTCCCTTTCCAAGAGCAGGATCTGAAAAGCTGTGCAAATTAAAAAGCCACAAACGCCACAAGCACTGGCTGGTAGATTCTGACCCGCTGCCTGAACGCGTCAAAGCCAGAAAGCGTCAACTGAATTGCAACCTGAAAAAGCACAGCAGGATGACGGCTCTCATCTGTCTATGGCTACGGTGCTGCCAAAAACCCAAAGAAAGACTTCATCAGTGGAAAAAAAACGGGCCAGGTCTATAGAAAGAAAAAGGCGTTTGTAAATCAGCAGGCTGTCAGTTTGAATCAGCAAGGCCAGTTGTGAGAGAGAGAAAAAAAGTAAACCTACAGAGAAACAATGGATGCTGAAATGCTGAGAGTCTAGGAGCTTGCTGAGAAACGTTCTGCAATAAAGTGTATACCTCCTGCAGGGTTGTTGTTGAAAGGTAGAAAAAAAAGAGTCCATCAGATCTAAATCAACCCCACACACTGGCACAGCAAGATACCACCACAGAATGTCACCTCCGCTGTGGTAGGACCTTAGGTTCATGACAAGACCAGCAATTCAGGAGGCATTTTTTAAGGTGCATCACCTCTTTCTTTACTTCAGAACTGAATAAACGAGCAGTGGGATATTTTCTAAATGAAATGGCTCAGCCAGACCCAATTACTCTTTCAGATCTGGTTATCACTTTAGATGGCTTTAAATAAAGGTATTTGTCTTGCGTAAATGCAATCAGCCACCTAGTGCGAGTTGATCAAAGCTCATGACCAGACAGGCACTCTGAAATCAGCACAAGTATCTTCTCCAGGTCCACTCTGACCTCAGAATACAGAAACTGAATGCCAATAGGTGCAATAACCCATGTCTTCAATGTCCCATATCTAAAGAGTCTGCTAAAGAGGAACTGATTAACTACTACTAGACAAATTACTGATAAAGCTCTTTAGAATGTGCTATTTAAGACAAAGTGCCTTATTATCCTAAAACAGGCCTTTTCAAAGTGCATTGCCTAGCAGGGGGAAAAAAAGTCACCACCTGGATCTAACTAAACTAATAGCTAAGAGCCTTCCATTGGAAAATTACTGCAGTGATTAATATGGTTCAGCTGGCTAAAAGTTATTTAACCCTAACTGATGCAGTGAGTAGCTTCCCATTTCTTAAACAACCATGTCAGAAGACATACTGTATTCTGTGGTCGTGGAAAAAGACATTTCTGTTTCAGAAAGGTCAAATTATTGTCCTACACTAAGAAGAGAAAACAACTACGGAGATTGTTGAAACTAGTAAAATCCAACACATTATTAAAGCCAGATTTACCCTGGAAATTTACTGGTGTGCTTCAGATCTTTGTCCTGTTGCATGACAAAGCTGTCAGACAGATGGCCTCACATCTTGGCTCTAGAATATTCTGGTATACAGGGGAGTTAATGGTCGTCTCAGTGACTTCAAGGTTCCCAGGTCCTGTGGCTGCAAAACAAGCCCAAAGCATCACCTCTCCACCACTGTGCTTGACAGTGGGTATGAGGTGTTTCTGCTAAAATGACGTTTGGTTTTCGCCAACATGTTTTTTTTTTTTTCCTGGGCATTAAGGGCAAACAACTCCACTTTGGTCTTATTTCTCCAAAGAAGGTTCCAGAAGTCTTGTGGTTTGTTCAGATGCAGTTTTATGAACCTCAGTCCTGCTTTCATGTTTTTTTTTGACAGAAGAGGCTTTCTCCTGGCAGCCCTTCCAAAACGCATTCTAAAAAACACACCGTACTTGTCCAGTCTTCTTCTAATTGTGCGGTCATGGACTTTAACATATAACATGCTCAGTGAGGCCTGTATGGTCTGAGATGTAACTCTCAGACCCTTGTTGCTTATATTCTCTATATTCTTATATTTCTCTGAGCATTGCACGGTCTGACCTTGGGGTGAATGTGCTAGGACTCCACCCCTGGGAAGACTGGCAACTGCCTTGAAAGCTTTTCACTTGAGAATAATCTCTCACTGTAGAACAATGAACTCCAAATTGTTTTAAAAATGGTTTGATTGATGTGTAGCAACAACTACTTCTGTAAGACCACTGCTAATGTCTGTCACTCTTTGGCATTGTGTTAACACGCACCTGAATGCTCCAGATCAGTAAACTGTAGCCAAACGTCTGCTTTTAGAGACGTGTGCACACCTGCTGCTGATTAATTAATCAAGATGATGATTAGCAGTGCCTGGCTGTAATTTACCCTTAAACACATGCACATGACTGTATATTATTATATTATATATTGTATTTATCCTAACAACTATTTCCTAACAATTAGAATTTTTACACTTGGTTATGAAGAACATGCTTTGTGCATGTTGAGTCACAAAGGCACAAATGCCAAAATATTATGTAGTAATTGTTTTGGTTATATGAGGGTGGATTTTGACAGCAAGTGAACATAACCAGACAAAAACACGACAGATTCCCACACAGTGCATGTATTTCATGTCTCTTGTACACAAAGCTTGTGTATTATCTAAATATTGTACTGTTATCTCTATTTATTTATTTATTTATTTATTTATTTATTTAATAAATAATTGCAGTGACATCCATTATGGGATTATGGGACCTACTGTAACTGCAGCAAAGCCAGTGCTAGTGACAGCAGGGGCAAGTGCTGTTTGGATGTAAAACAGGTTACACTACAGTACTCCACATAGTTAAATATATAGAGTTTGCACAACATCCAAATTTCATATTGTCCTGTTTCACAAAACATATCGCAAACAATAAACAATACATACCTGTAGTCCATGACTGCTGGGGTAACAGAGTGTTAACATACTTTTTCATGCCTTCAATATTCTCCAAAAGTCCATTGAATACATTTAGTTTGCTCACTGCAATCACTGTTTTGCCTAGTACTGTAGCTTTGCGTTTACTGATCAGGAGATGGAAAGAAGTGATGCAGTTTTCAGTTTTACTATGAAATTCATCTGTTCCATGTCATGGTTTGCCCAAAAAAACTTTTTTTGTTGTTTTGTTATGGACAACCTTGTGTGCCAGAGAAATATATTTGGTAAGAAAGAGTAAAAATCTGAAAACAGAATTTGTCATGTTTTGCTGTCAAATGTGTTTTCGTTTGTCTCATCACAAGTAAACTTCCAATTCTCTCTTAGTGGAATGGATGGTGTTACTCGCTTTCCTTATCAATCAGAGCAACTCTAGCCTATCATGAGCATCTGTTAGATAATTTATGCGGAAGAGAATAATAGATAGCGGAATGTTTAGGCTGCATAAGTATCATTTTTAAAAATTGGCGCAGCGAAAGTACAAATTAGCCTTCATGCTAATTTAGATGGTTGATGACATGTTAGAATAAAGCTAGTTAGTGGTGAAGTTTGGCAAAACAACAAAACTGTCAAGGGAAAAAAATGCCACAACAACTTCTGACCAATTAGATTTCAGAATTCAACAGCATTATTATGATAAGAATCAGAAAACCTCTTTTTGAGCTGTGGCGAAAAGCATCATATCCGTTTAGCCAGCACAAGCTTTATCGGCGGAAAAATGGATCAAGAGGCATTATGAGAGACGCATGAATTGACTGACATTTTCCATCAGAAACTACCTGTTATTGAAAATGTACCAAATGGAGGAGCTGAGAACTGATCTATGACAAAGAGCATCCAGATACAAGCATTCATTCCAGTCATCTGGTAGTGAAGTGCAGGGCTAGTAATGCTGACAGCACATGATTTTGAGTGAACAATTATCACTATTATTGATTATGTCTGGCAGCTTTGGCATACTCAACTTTTAAATGTCCATAGCCTTTGATAATGATCGATTCAGTATTAAGTCACTGAGGCTGAAGAATTGGCTCCGTAATCTACATTTGACATTACACATCTCTACATACCTTCCATAACGTAGACGAGTGAGCCTACGTCGCCCTCTTTAATAATGCAGCTCTCTTTGTCATATTCCACCGGATACATGCAGTCCACTATCTCCTGGATTTGTGAGAGCTCCAAGTTCTTCATGAAGTCATTGTCTAGAATGGCCTCCTTGATGAGCTCCTTGGACCTGTAGATGAAAAGAACTTAATGGCTTTGGAGCTGCGTATAAAATAAAATCAAACATTATCACGCATGAAAATCAATTAACTTCTCATGATGTTTTAGTGATATCCAGGCAACCTGCATGGTCACGGGTAAGCACAGAATCAAATGACCCTTTCAGACAAACAATAAGACGGTTTCTTTCTTTCAGACAGACTGAATGTGCTATCATCTTCTAAAAAGAAAAAAAAAGATATGAAAGTGGTTATTTCTTTTAAAGATATAAGGTCACATGGATCTAGACTTTATGAAAGCAATCAGTGCTGCCTCTCATCAGTGGATGGATTCTCCCATACACAGAACTAAATTCTAAATAACAGCCTTGGTCATATTGATTGAGGGCTGCGCAGTATGTTTCATCTTTTTGTCGTGCATCAGGAGGCCCTGTCATTTCCGGCAGAACGCCATTCAGAAGTGCCCTTTCAGAAGCCACAACTTTCCATCCATGCTCTGGTTGACTTTAATTATTTTATTATACCGATAATGCAAAAGCGAGACGCTCCGTCTGCTTGAGATAAATCGGAACAATTTCCTTGAATTTGCACTCCAGGGCTGGGAAATGAAACATCTGCTCCAGTGAACTTGCTATCCTGAGAAGAGCAAGAGGTAGGGAGATGACTCGCGGATACATTTGAACTACTCTGACTTCTTTGGAAGTCTTAAGAATATGTTAGGGTCCATTTCTGTTCTATTAGCATTTTACTCTTTTTGACGCTTTTTCAATGACGTCCCCTCTGGGCTATGGCGTGTGAAAGCTCTACAGACAGGTCACTAATCAAATCACCAAATGAGAAAATATCCTTATGATGAGTGTTAATCACCCTAGTACAGTTCCAGAGATTTACAGGACTTCAAATTCCGTATCCAAAAATTCCTATCTGAGACAGCTAACCCCATCATTTCAAACTTCTGCCTAAGACACAAATGGAGGAACACCTTTTTTTGCTACTTTGGGACCTACCCATTGCCACTCCAAAAAGTTACATTTGCAGCCCCTCAACAATAATGTATTTGTTTAACTCCTGCACCACTTGAAAATTCATTGAAGCCATTGTTAGCCATTTGTCTTCCACACTCTCTGTCACAGGACAAAAAAAAGAGGTGTTATGAGCATGCTCAAGTTCCTATCACATTCCATCAAATATATAGATAGATGGGGATAGATAGATGACAAAGGAAATTCCAAATGTCGGTTAATCCTATTAAAAGAATTAGCTCCATCTATTATTCATCTATCTTGTGCAGGGTCACCCTATCCCAGAGAAGTTAGAGAAAAGGAAAAGGTAACCTCGAATGGGGTGTCAACCCATCACAGGGCACACGTATGCTATGGGACCTAGGAAATGTCAATAGGCTTACTCTGCATTGTCTTTGGACAAAGCACTGGGAGATCATGCAGCCTCTGTGTATACAGACAGGGGTTTGGAAATGGTATTATAGCCCTTTCCAGATTGATTGCTTCTCCACAATCGCTGCCTCTGTCTTTCCCTCTTGGCATTTTGTTAACACACATCTGAATGCTCCAGACCAGCAAAATGCCAAAACTTATGCTTTTATTGAGGTCTGCACACCTGCTGATGATCAATTGATCAAGGGATGATGATTAACAGTACCTGGCTGCAACATACTCTCTTAAATCCTGTCTCAAATTCATGTTTCCTTTCTTTTTTTTGGGCTTCACTTTGGTTAAACAAATAACGGCACAGTGAAAAAAGTTATACTGTATCTTCTTGATTGTATGAGGTTGTATTGGCCCAATGCTAAGATCCGCTACAAATCAAATTATTTTTATGATGGTTTTTACATGAAAACACATGGAATTAAAAGAGGGGATACTAAATTTTAAACATGACTATAAGCACTAAGCCACATTAAGACCTGAATAAGGTAGCTAAAGGTAGCCCTGCACCGTAAGGGTCCAGGTTTGATTCCTGCCTCGGGTATATGTGCATGGTGGGTTTCCTCAGTGTTTTGTGTGTGTGTACTGTATGTGCATGTGCCCTGTGATGGATTGGCACCTTGTCCTGGTTGTACCCCGCCTCATCATGCCCTTAGTCTCCTGTGATTGACTCAAGGCCCCCCGTGACCCTGTATAAAGGATTAAGCGATAGTAATGATGAGTGAGAGGGAGTGATACTGTAAGTCCCATTTCGACATGTAATAAAGCTTTCATTTTGCCTGCTTATGAACAGGTTATTGCCGGTGTCATTTCCAGATCCACGTTCAGTTTAATAACCTAATCCAATCTAAATCCAGGTCGAACAATGCTCTCAATTACGTATGATCTTTGTAATGGTTTGTTATATTTCCAGTAATCCATTGTTCTTGTGTAAAATGTATTGTATTCATGTTAAAGTATAGTTTTCTTAAGTATTACAATTATCTGTTCCGCTTCTAGCGCTTTTGACAAATGGACACTTTTGGTTCCATGCCCCCTATAATTTTCTTTTGTTAATGTCAGGTTTAAGCCATGTTTTCCCCAACTGAAAAGATCATTTCATCACTGCAATGATGCTTGACCGTTGGCCAATTGTGACGTTACCCGCTCTGAAAGCTGTGTAACATTCTCTGCTGCTGTTGAGCTTCACATTTTCTTACAAAAACACATCTTTAGTTGCTTAGTTGCTCCATCAGATTTTCCCTTCTACTGTACTTCCTCCCCGTGTTGATCCTGTTTCATCATATATTGCTGACCATTGCCTGTTTTTGATCACACTTCTGCCTCGGACCTGGATAACATTTCAAACTGAAATGTGTTGTTTTTTCTCAGAAAACACTACAAATACATCATCATACAGTACATCAAAATACTTTTTATTTTTCTTTCTTTACTACCGTGCTCAGGCTTAACTTTCATCTGTCAAGACTGAAAAAGAAGAGACATGTATGTGTGTTAATTAGCAGAGGTTTGCAGCAGTTGGCATGAAAGTTTTAATGAGTTGTTGCGTTATGACTTGAAATCGTGACTATGCCTGAAGCACAAGCCACAGTGGGTATTAATATGAAGCTTCATGATTAATAATGATGACATTAGGAACTCTCGACAAGTATCGGAAGGAATAGGAAGTATATAGTATAGGAAGGGTTTCATCTTGTTTTAACTTTTAAGTCCCTGAAACGGAAGAAAAGTGTGGCATTGCCGAACCGAGTCCATATTTCCGGATGTTCGTTAATCAGGAGTCTGTAAGCTAGTGTGGGTAATGTGAAGATCGGATTACATACTGTATAAGGATCACTGTATACTATACATTTCTCAACCACACTTTTTGACTGCACCTGAAAAAAAAAACTGACTTTAAGCAATAATGTGAAACATTTGGTGAAAACAGCTACAAGAAAAGCCTGACACTGAGAAATTAGATACTAGAAATTAAATAAAGGTGCTGAGAAGGCACAAGTGGGAGTGATTTGTGAGGCACACGAAGTGCATGGAGCTAATGCTACAATAACACCTCTTCTACTTATTTTTTTATTTCATCATAATAATTTCTTTTATTTATGTACTTTTAGTTATGTACAATTCCTCCCCGCCACTAGGGGGCTGCCACATTAAGACTACTACGACCACTCAGTCGGGAGGGCCGAAGACTATAACGTGTTTCCCCCAAACCACATGACGCTAGACGACCGCATCTTTTTCCGAAACTGCACCATTGGAAGCGGCGTAACACCCTCAGAGGACAGCGCTTTCCGCTCCTTCCCCTTCCGTGAGCTCACAGGCGCCCCTGGTTGGCCGTAAAAATAACAGGTATTGTATGTGCAACAAATAAAATATGCAACTGTTTTTGTTTTGTTGGCTGGCACTGTCGCCTTGCACCTCCAGACTCCAGGTTTGATTCTGTGTGCATGGAGTTTGTGTGTTCTCCTCTTGCTCAGTGGGTTTCCTCCCACAGACTAAAGGCATAGAGATTAGGCTAGCTGGCATTCCCAAATTGCCCGTAGTGTATGAATGTTGACCAGAGGTCCTACCATGGTCGTAAAATGGGAAAAAATACAGTGGTCACCATTGGGCTCCAAGGTCCCTAGTTGGACTACTGAGGTTTCTGGATGGATAGATGGATGGATGGATGGGTGGGACTGTTGTTTTACAATTCGAAACAATCTGATTAAGCCGAGTAATTTGCTCTAATTTATCAAATAAAAAAAGGTAAACAACACATGCTACCAGAAAAGGTCCTGGGTAAAAGACTGTTAATTTATGATAATTTATGTTTAAAATAGCAAGAAATCTAATTTAATGTGATTAACATCCTAGTACTTCAGAAAAGGCAGCAAGGTTATCATAAAACACATGATAAGAATGTGTAGTTTCTTCTCATTATTTCTGTTATTTTACAGTTAAATAGTTTTTCTACAAGGCCAAAAAAAGACTGTTCCTTTAATGAATTACTTTTGTAGCTCCACTTCAAAGTGATTTACTGTAAAATATATTCATTATCTGTATTAAAAGGGACTGATCGCCCCTTCATTATATGAGAGGTATTCATATGGTACGGTCAAAAAATGTTTTTCTATTGTTTTTATTGGCCTGATTTATAAAGCCAATTGGATTTCCCCTCTAATTTGACCTCATATAAGATGAGACCTTCTGCCAGCGTGATGCTCCACCATAGTTTGTCCCTTATCTGAGGGGTCTTTCAGCTGAAGAATAAATAGACGTATTTTTGAGGAGCTCTGAGTCCTCTGTTAACTTGCTAATGAAATAGTAAAGACGGCATTTAAGACAAAGAAGCCTGGTTCGTTCAGTTAAAAGAAATGATCCTATATAAAAGGAAGACAGCCCATAATGACTTACAATATAAGTGGATCTT
>JAOVVA010000054.1:20234374-20245826 GCA_028565275.1 Leiocassis micropogon
TGAAGCTGCTTTGAGACAATGACCATTGTTAAAAGCGCTATATAAATAAAATTGAATTGAATTGAATTGAATAATTCTGTTACTACAGTTAAAATTTTTGGAACCAATCATCATTTTGTTGTTGCTAAGAAGGAAAATGCATGCTAGTTTTATTATTATGCCATATATTTTTATAATTCTGTATTTCCTGGTAGCCAGCTTCCTTCAAGCATGCTATTTCTGACGATTTAATTTTCCATAACCCGTCCCATGAACACTGAAGGTTTAAACGAGTACCTAAAATCCTCTAAACATTGACTAAAGTTAATCTTTACAAACCCACTGGTACGATACCTACCTTCAGCCTTATTTCTCCATGTGACCTCTAAAAAATAATTCATTGTAAAGCCCGAGGCTTGTTTTCATAACACACCTGAGTTCTCTATTCATATTTGATGCTTTAATAATGGATTCTTGACCTTGTTTTTTTCTGTCAGACGGCTGAGTCCTTACAAGCAGGTCACATCGACTTCTAATTCACAAAATTTGAGCGCGGCTTGCATCTCACATCCCATGTATGTGTGTGTTCTCCTGGGACTGAGCTCAGCTTTCATTGGCAGCCTGGCAGACATTAGTCACCAGCCTTCCTGTAATGCATACAATTTCTCTTGTCGGAACTGTGGAGGGCCTCTAATGCGAAGACAGGATGCTGCAAAATCGATAATGTTTATCCCATCCGACCATCTAGATGGAGAGGGAGGAGGAGGAGGAGGAGGAGGAGGGAGTCAGAGCATTAGCTGCTGGGATGCTGCTGAAAGGGTGGTGTGCGTGCGTGCGTGTGTGTGTGTGTGTGTGTGTGTGTGTGTGAATGGAGATTTACAGCTATGGGTCAAATGCATGAATGGGCACGCATTAGCTAACATCATCATGGGTCTAGAGTATAGAGAATAAGCGAATGAGAGTTAATGAGATGCTGGAGAAATAAAAAAGCTCTGTTTTAGAAGTTCTTTCAAATTTAATTATTAGTTTTGTTCATTAGTAAATGATTTCTTGTACTGTTATTCTACAAGGGGTGTTCAAATCAAATTGGGACTTGTGATGAAATTTCTCATGAATGAACTGATTGACCTTTACATAAGACTTCAAGCACAGTCCGGTGATGAGACTCTTAGGCGCAGTAAAACATTGGAATCGTGCAAACCTTTTTAAGAAGGCTGTACGTCCATGCATGACAATCCCAGCCGAGGTACAATAGCTCGGAGCCCACTTCAGTCGTTTCCATGAGCATTTAGTGAATGGAACACCTGATCCTTGACAATGGACAAATAGCTTGTCACTAACTTGCTGAAGAGATGCACCTGTCTGTGGAAACTCAGGAACACCACTTGCACATTACAGGAACTTTACTGGGAGTTATTAACACATCCCCCGTACAGTCTTGACCTCCTTCCAAGCCATTTCCCCATGTTTGGTGAATTAAAGGAGTTCCTGGGAGGCCAGCGTGAAACACTGGGATAAATGTATTACTGTAGCAGGGGATTATAGAGAGAAATAAAGGGAGGCTCATAAATGTTATTGTTGTTCTCAATCAAAAGTCTCAGTTTGACTTGAACACCCCATTGGATTAGTTATATTATTCTTTCTATTTATATTTATAATAAAAGAAGTCCTTTATATTTAAATTACTGCAGTATTGATACTGTTTTATATTCAAGTATACAGCGTTTATGCCCCTGTAACACACTCAGGTGATGATGAGGAGGTGTCTATTTTTAGGGCCACGCTCTCATTCTCTTATGTTCCTCAGTGGAACAGATTACTTGTGCACTTGCCATAATTACCAGGGGATCACGTTCATGTTTTTAACACCTCTCCTGTCTGCATTGCGCCACGAACAGGATTTTACACTTGTGCCTGACTGTTGCTCCCAAGAGCTTCCTCAGTCAACTGGTAGAGACAGGAAGCTGCTGACAGCTTACACATGGGACAACAGTGCACCGTCTGCTTCGAATGAATCCATGTGGTGTTCCAGCTTCTTGACCTCAAGCAGCTTTCAGATGCACATTTGTGCCTGACAGTAAAGGGGGGAAAAAGTTTTGCTTGTGTTGTTCGGATTATTGGGACTGTTTGATTCACATACAGTAGTGTAACCTTTTTCTTTTTAGTAATTTAAGATAAAGCAAACCAATGTGTCATCATTTAATTATTTGGTGTCTTTCTGTCTGGTACGTCATCTCTTTCATTTTGTCTATATCCATCTTCCATTTTTTCTTGGAATAAGTACTTATGCAAAAGGTAAGGACAAGAAAGAAAAGGTCAAGGCACTTGTATGCTGATATGTCCTAAAGCAAGATAAGAAGCTGTCAGAGCAGGTAAGTTGTCACCTGCTATTTTGGAGGAAGGAGAGATGAAAAAGGTTGCAACGGGGAAGATGGCCAGAGATAGCAATCGATTAAAAAGATCACGAGAGAGAGAAAGATATTTTGGAGTTCATGCTGCATAACTAATAGTTTTTAAATCCTTTGGAAAATGATTGTGGATTTAAGATATTGGACAGAAACAAAAATCTAATCTTTAATCTTTAACCTAACTAATAACTAAAACAATGAAACTAATGGAGTGTTGTGGTACAAACTGTCACAAGCCAGGGGTAACTTGAACATGAGGTAGGGGCAAGAAGTGACGTGTTTAAGACAATTTTTTTGCTTTGTTATTTTAAAAAATTAATTACATCATATTCTAATAAACTTACTAATGATGGTGCAGAGATGGCACTGGACCCTGGTTAGATCCTTGACCATGTGAGTTTCCTCTGGGTTTTCCAGTCTCCTCCAAAACATATAGGTAGATGAATACTCCAAATTG
Organism: Leiocassis micropogon; assembly: GCA_028565275.1. NCBI lineage: Eukaryota > Metazoa > Chordata > Actinopteri > Siluriformes > Bagridae > Leiocassis > Leiocassis micropogon. Next base: position 20,237,219 of record JAOVVA010000054.1, read on the forward strand.
CCCCCAGTGGTAAAAGTTTATGTGCATGGTTCTCTGAGATAGACATAGACATTCCAGTGAAGGTGTATTCCCACATCACTCCCAGTGTTAACAGTATGACCTCTGGATCTAACATGATTATAGACCTCACCTGGTCACCTTTGCTTGGATCATTTCGAAAAAATAGTTAATGAATTTTCTCGCAAGACTATTGAAGTGGCTGCTTATCAATTAAAACATTGTGAGCTTTAGCTAATCTGTCGTAACCTGCTCTGAGAACTCGATCACTTTTCAGGTGACTGAATTGCTTGGCTGCTCTTCTTATGTGGATATTCCACAGAAAATAGCACTTGGGGTTAATTTTCCTGTGGGTACTTATACATTTAACCTGACAAACAATTTAAACCACATCAAAACTCTTTATGGGCACATTTTAAGGTCAGTACAGCTTTAAACTGAAATGTAATACAGTGCAATTCTATCTGTTATCACATGTCATGGTTTTGGTCTGTGGATGTTGTGGAATGCTCATGAGACACATACTGTATTATTTATCATTTATGTTATAGGAGAACCAATCTCCATGATACCACAAAGACTTTTGTCCTTTGATGGACACTGTAAAGTTGTAGCTTAATGTCTAACTATAATAAAGCACTGACACTGGAGAACCATAAGAAATGCTAAATTATCATTTATCTTATACGTGAGGCAGCACGGTGGTTTAGTGCTTACTACCTTGCACCTCCAGGGTCCGGGTTCAATTCCCGGCCAAGTTCGATTCCCGTCTCTGTGTGCATGGAGTTGGCATGTTTTCCCTGTGCTTCCTCTGGGTACCCCATTTAGTGTTCACAATGAAAAATCTCTGTGTAATATATTAAAAAAGACTGCACATTAATACACTGCCTGGCCAAAAAACGTTGCACAATCTAATACTACTTTGGGCCACATTTAGTTTAAATTACAGATCACAATCCCAATGACATGGTTTTGACAAGTTTATGGAACGTCATTAAAATTCGTTTCCATCCAGAGCTGAGAACTTGTATTGATATCAAACCACAACATTTTCTCTAGAATATTCCAAAGACATTGATGTCTTCCAGGGTCATGATTCTTCATGCTACCAGAACCAGTCTTTCAAAATGTAAGCCTTGGATTATGGCTGTGCTATCAGGGGAAAAGCCTCCAAAGAGTGTAAATCAATGAAATAACATTGCTGAGCCAAGAGCTGACCAACTGAAGCAACCCCAGATCATAACACTGCCTCTAGAGGCTTGTACAGTAGGCAATATACATGATCACTTCATGCGCTCTTTTCTTACCCTGATCCACCCATCACTCTGGAATCTGGACTCACCAAACTACAGTACAATACCTTTAATCCATTGCTCCAAAGTCCAATCTTTTTGCTCGCTTACAGATTGAATTATTGTTTTGATTAGTTTCTTTTTTTATGGCCACACAGCTGTTTAGTCCCAAACCTGTGAGTTTCATTGCAATTTGTGTATGGAAATGATTTTACTTTCTCTATAAATTATATCTGTGATTTCTACAATCATGGACAGTCTTTATATATTCTTTAGTGAAGTAGGTGGCTCAGCTCTATCATTTCAGGTTTTAATAATATGTTCCAGTCATTTCAGCAATCTCCTTAGTTATTTTCTTTGCTTCATACTAAAAAAATATTCTGTCCCATCTGCAACAGAGCATCATCTTTTGACCATGGGATAATGGGATCTTCTGACATGGCTGTTCAAAACTTTTTTTTTTTTTTTTGGCTAGGCAATGTATAAACCTGTGATTTGCCTGGTTGACAAAATCTATTGCTGAAGCGGCTGTTATAAAAACATAATCAATAGTGCACTGATTGTATAACATTATGACAAAAGATTACTTTTGTTTAATATGGTACATTTTTCTTGCATTTGTGTATGTTTCCTTAAATATAATACAAATATCACAGGGCTGAAGTAGTAACAACTCACTAATCACAGAATAAATGCATAAATTATGAAATATTACAGAAGACTCTAATTTGACACTGCATGCGTTTTTTTTTTTTTGCTGAAATTTTATTTTAAAGTGTACAGAATTCTTTAATTCTGTATTTCCAATTTGATTGTAAAGAAAAGCTAAGAATAAAATCAAGATTCGTGATTCACTCTCATTAAATTCTGAGTAAATGTAATTTGTTTTCTGAATGTTGTTGTTTTAAACTGTAAACACAGTTGTATTACCATAGTGATGGAAAAAAAGTCTTGCCTGTTGTTGGATCTACAAAGCGAGGAGCCTTTATAATTAAGTGCAATATCAATCATTCATATGGATGAGTAAAGCAACACTCCAAGCTCTTTTTTTCTTTTTTTTTTTGTGCCCAATTACTATTCAAGAAAGGTAAAGCTGCTTGCAGCGGGAAAAAAATTACAAAATTTCCTCTGGTTATCAGGGTATACAGTACATTTAGCATTAGAAGTCAGGAGGTGCAGTAGATATACTAAAAAGGGGGGAAAGGGGAAAGCACAGAGAAAATCACATAAAGGCTAAGAAGAAAAGTGTCTCATCTTGAAGTCTGGTCAAATCAATCAACTCAGCATGAAAGGCAGCAGTCTGCATTGTGAAATGAGTTTTCATGGACGTGTGCAGCTGCAGCAGTGGTTTGCATTCACAGCCAGAGACAGACATAATCACTGTCTTCAATTTGATCTTGAGAATTTCCATTCAGCACCAGTTTTTGGTGAACCACATACCCAGTGACAGCTGACTACCAGATTAGATGAAAATTCTAATGTTTATCAATAAAAACTATATGGATTAAGCGATTTATATTTCCCGAAATTAAAAAGTGCTTTTACAACATCTAACCAAGTCAAGTGCTCTCTGAAGGAAGTAGGCATATCATTGTTAAAGACTACAATCAAGAGGCGTTGTCATGATTGGAAATATAGAGGGTTTACCTCAAGATGCAAACCACAGAAAACACTCAAGAACAAAAAGGCCACATTAGACTTTGCCAACGTCTAAAAAAGTCTGCCCGTTCTTATTCAAGAGTAACTTCTACTAGAGTGATTGGAAAAGAACAATATGGAGAAGAAAAGGAAGGGCTCATGATCCAAAGCATAAAACATACCAAGTACAGTATGTGCCTAGTAAAGGGAAACTGGCTACTACTGGAATCAGTTTTAACAACTGTGTGCCAGATTTAAATAATTCAGATATGTCATTCATTTACAGCTAATTGAAAATTTTCATTTAGATTTCTCCAGTGGATTTGACTAATAATACTGTTGCCATTCAACTGTATGCAAACTCCAATTTTATATATAAAAAATTCATTACTAACAAAAACAAGCTGTAATAAACTCGGGATACAGTAGGGCCATTTTAGTTCTGATTAGTCATTGTTCCAATTAAAGACATATGAAAATATTTTATTACTCATGCAGACATAATTGCATGTTCCCTTGAATGTAAAATTATGGCTATCCAAAACTGAAGTCAATATCTCATGAATTTGATTTGATTTGGTCCTTTAAGTACTTTTTAGGAAAAACTCTAAAGAAATTATCTCAACTATTTCTGATATATTGATTGATTATTCTGACTAGTCAGAATGTAATTGTGGATGTGATGTATGTAATCTTTCATGGTCATTCTGATCAAGGAAAATTTAGCTTAGCTATGTACAGTAGCAATTTTTGCAGCCATGTTGATTTAAGCACAGTAAGATCTTATTGATTGAAGAACTGCAACTCAACAAATTCCATGTTCATTCAAGGTTATAGCATTTTCTGACATGTGAGCATTAAAAATAACAGCCAGCTTAATTCTAGGTTATAAACATTGTGCAAACTACAGTTTAAAAGAAAGTTTAAAATAGATCATGTGATGAACATGATCTCTAATACAAATATCAGATTTTTTTTTAAAATGGTTTTGAACAAAAAAGAATTAGAGGGACATTTTCAATGGGGATTTTCGATGCTTTAAATTATGATTTTGGTGATGTAGCTTAAAAGGTATTGCAAGGCTTTTTTTTATTTTGTCAATATGTAATTTCGGATCTTCTAAACTGCAATTCTCTCTAGGACAATTGTAAATTCAAATATTTTGTGTCGTCAATCTACATTGTCATATTGGTGTACTTATTAGATAAAATCAATTTCTTCTGATAATTAACCCATTTTATGAACAGCTTGCCATATACCTACTGATGACTATTTGTCATTCTAGTCATGGATAGGAATAAACTTGCAGAATTTTATGAATGTAGTGTAGCTTATTTACGAACAGATCTTTTTTTCTGAATTAATAAAAATGATCTTAGTGTGGAAAATATGATTTCATATACAATATAGAAAAATAAATAAAAATGGTTGTTTAGAAGGTTAACAGATATATATGTTACAACACATCAATATTTATGGTAAGAAATGAAGTTGCAAAAGGTTATTGAGCCAAGAGGGCAAAGCTAAAGCATCTCTTAGAGTTGGAGTTTTAGATAATGTGTTTGTTGTGAGTGGGAAAAAAAAATCAGTGCTGAGCTTTGAGATTTGTATTAGCTAATTGGAAGAGATGCAATTTATTTAAAAAAAAAAAACTGCTGGCACAACCAAACTTAATAGCATTATTTTTATTTGCCAAGTCTTGCTTTACAATCATATATAATCAGCAGCTGAGAACAGGAGCATGATACTGATGCAGCTTGCCACTTGCTAAATTATGTAGCAATGACAAGTTACAGTATATACCCATATTTCTGATATGCCATCTAATATCTTCTTTTCATTGTATGGTTCATTCAATATCCATTTCCCAACATGCATATGGTCTTATACTGTGTTGTTTTATGTCATCATAGACAGAAATTAGTTCGGAGAAACCTGAGCCTAAATCAGATGAAACTGAGATATGAATCAGGGCAGTGGAGAAGGTCACAGCTATCCATGATCTCTGATTGACGTAGGGTACATCTGCAGCTTATCTTTTGTAAGAGACTTTTCTTTTAGTCTTTTAGATTACTTATGCCTGACCTTGAATTTATCTTCCTACAGTTCCATACCTCCTTCAACAGGATGCCGACATTGTGGGGACTTCCACCGGCAATTCTATTTTTACTACCACTGTGAGAAATAGGCATTGTTTTTAAAGAAAAGGTTTTCTGAATATAGTTATCAGAATTGACTGGTGGGAACAAACCAAGTTTATATTAGGCTTGATTATATGAACATCTTAATTTATTTGTGTCATAATATAAATGAACAGGCTAAGGATTAAATTCGGGTCTATTAGTATCAACCTCTCAATTTCCAATAGTCAAATGGAATAGACCACTACATAAATAATTTCTGGTCAGCAATGGTTCTATAGTGGTGCCTTTCCACTGATGGACACAGAAGACCAGAGAGGATTTCAAGTCTTTTGATTTTGCAGAATAACAGAACACAGTTACGAGAGAAAAAATGACCTTTATTTCTCTATATAATCCCCTGCTACACTAATGCACTCATCCCAGTGTTTCACTAGTACTTGGATACCATCAAGCTGGAAAAACCAAAAGACATGATAGAACTGCCTGCAAAGATGCTCATTGTCTAAAACAATGGCCTCCCAGGAATTCCTTTTATGGCCCAAGCATGTGAAAATGCTTAGTCAGGACTATATCAGGGTGTGGCAATAATACCCTGCTGAATTCCAGTAATGTGTAAGTGGTGTTTGTGAAGGATTGTATGTACAGTTCCCATCTTTTCCAAATGTTAGTCGGAAATTATCCATTGATTTTTTGTTTTTGTTTTTTAATAATCAGGGTTACTGAACGTTCATGGGAATGATGGCAGTAGGTTCCAAGCATGTACATCCTACTTTAAAATGTTTGACCTATTCATACGTTTTATACCGGCTAAGAGTTTCATCACAGTACTGTGCTTGAAGTCTTCTGTAAATCAGTTTTTAGAATCAAGCTGGCTGTTATTTTTAATGCTAGCATGTTAGAAAATACTATAACCTTGAAAGAGTGTATCAACATGGAATTTGTTGAGTTGCAGTCCTTCAGTCAATAAGATCTTACTGTGCTTAAATCAACATGGCTGCAAAAATTGCTACATAAAGCTACATTTTCACTATTCAGCCTTTATTCACAAGAAATTTCATCATGAGTCGCGGTTTGACATGAATGGCTCGTGTACAATAAATATTGGGTAGCCACTAAACCTGTTTGTATTGTAGATGGATCTGAGAAAGTTCCCAATGAGAATAGCTAAAAACAGCGTTAGACAGAAATCCAAAACGTATGCCAATAATAATGCAAGCAAAGTTATACATTTGTAGAGACAGTACCAGCCAAATATTTGGACACGCCTTCAGTTCAGAAGTCTTTTGATTAATAAATGTATTATTATTATTATTATTATTATTATTATTATATACATTTAGTACAATGCTGGAGGCATCGAAAATATGAAATTATCTCCTTCTTACAGATGTTCTGATGTTAAGATAAGTGTCTGCTACTTGCACCCTGTGAAGCATTCATACTGTATACAGTAGACTTTAATCTGAGGTGCTGTTAATGGGTGATTTCTGAACTTCTCTGCAGCATTCCTGGTCTTCCTTTGCTGGGATGGTTCTCATGAGACTTAGTTTCATCACAGAATTTGCACTGTTCTAATGTAACAAACGGAATGTAATTTCCCCTAAGCATCTTCATTACTTGTTGCTGCACCAGTTCGAGTTGGTGACGTAATGCCAACGTGATGTCTTTTGCCAAGAGCAGAAGGTCCATGTCATCCTTCCAGTAGAATCAACAGTGACTGATACCATCATTGAAGCACCTGCTTTAGGCTTTGCTGTATTACAACTCCAGTAACAGATGTACAGTAGACCACTCCGACTACTCTGGTGAACTCCGTGAACTTCATGGTGGTGATAAAGAATGTTATTAAACGACTGGATTAAAAGATTCTTCTTACTGGATTAGGTGGCCTTTGATGCCTAACCAAAGTCACTGAAATATTGACCTTTTAAAAACTCCTTGTCTAACCAGAAAAAGCACATCAAGCTAAATTAAATTAATATGGATTTAGTGGAGCCACAGCGTCAATGTTCTTTAACATACTGTAAGTTAGTTACTTGGTAATTATCATGAAACTGTTCAGATATCTGGCCAAAGTGATGGCCAGGCTAATATGCACTAGGTAACGTCGCTGATAAGCCAACATGCAGATTTATTATTACACCAGTGATTCTTTGTCTCTCTTGGAATTAATTCAAGAAGGTGTGGGAACACTGATATTTTAAACTGACCTTTTGCAGACACGTCACGTGATGTCAATCACAACAGCGAATGGTGGAAGTACCGTTAACATTACTACGTATTCTTAAATGACTTGATGATTACCTAATTCCCTTTGTCACAAAGATAAAAGAGTAACCTAGCAATTACACTATAACTTCTGTTCTTTGTAACTTATTCAAAAGAGAAACAAGCACAAAGAGGTAACAAGGATCTTAATTCGCAGAAATTTAATTTATTATCATAATGTGATTACCTGAGACAGTGGACAAATATGTGATTCCTCCTGTGGAGACGAGACGATGCTATGGAACATGCTGTGCTTTACACTTTATAAAATAATGTGCAGGAAATGTTAACAGACATTTTAATACTTTAAAAACATCTTGGGTGCTGACATTTCAAGCTTTTTAAATAATATCTATCTAACTGTTCCAGGGTTGAATCCCAAATAAAATGAAGATGGAAAGTGCTGTGCTGGGGCGTACAATCTCTTGTTTCACACAACAATTAGTGCCCTTGATTAGAGGTTAGAGAGGGATTTGGGATTCAGCCTTGTCTTAGAAGCATGTTAGCTGTGTAGCTCATGTCAGCCCTAAAACACAACATGGATGGTTCAGAGACAATTCTGAAGGATTTTATTACTTTTATTAGTAATAAGGAGACAAAAGTGTTGTTTAAATGCCATAACAGTTTCGGATGTATTTTCTTGCTGAAAATGCTTCAGTGACTGGGTTTGAATGTGGGTTTTGGCACTGGGATCCAGGAAATAACATCTCTTTTGTTGTCCAGAAGTGGGCGGGCACATGGCCGACAGATGTTGTGACAGCACTTGCAAAAGGTCTACAATAAAGTTCACAATCAAAATCCCTACACATGATTTTTTTACATTTACTTTTACTTTCAAGACTTAAGCACATTTAATTTCAGAAAATATTTTTTTATACCCAAGTACATCAAGTATCACATGCTTAAAGACTTTTAAGTAATGTTGAAGTAGTAATAATAACTTTTATTTACAAATGCGTCCATCCACTCATCCATCTAGGAATGTTCGTCGTCCAACTAGGGATTGTGGATAGCTTTAGAACAGCCTTCCAGACAATGTTCGAGGCTCAGACACAGTTTCCCAGTTAAAAATAGGGACTCAAGACGCATCTCTTTAATCTGGCATACACGTAATTCATTCCTTAACTTCATACTCCAGTACATCTATCCTCAATGGCAACTACGCTAATTCTTTCCACCTTTTCTGTATTTCTCTACCCATCCCGAGGCATCTGGAGATTGTGCCAGCTTCAGTAGACAAAGGCTGACCCTGCGAGGATCCTGAGGCAT
>JAOVVA010000054.1:20253477-20266156 GCA_028565275.1 Leiocassis micropogon
GTTATATTGAACTTTCAGCTGCATAACACACATGATGTTATATAATTTCTATCCGTTATCACCCAAATGAGGATGGGGTTCCCTGTTGAGTCTGGTTCCTCTCAAGGTTTCTTCCTATTGCCATCTCAGGAAGTTTTTCCTCGCCACTGTCGCCGTCACTGTCACTTGCTCATCAGAGGCAATCTCATTATTATCTAGACACATTTTTCTCACACATACACACTTCCATAAATTTTCTTTTTAAATTTTCTTTTCATTTTTGTGAAGCTGCATTGTGGCAATGACCATTGTTAAAAGCGCTATATGAATAAAATTGAATTGAATTGTGGATTCCAGTGGTGATTACCATTATATTTATTCCCATTTTATGACTGTGATAGGACCTCCGGTCAACATTCACACACTACAGCCAATTTTTGGAACGCCTATTAGCCTAATTCCTCCTCTGAGGGATGAAACACACCAACCAAACTCCATGCAAACTTCATGCACACAAACCTGATGCAGGACTCGTACCCGGACTTATAGGTGCAAGGCCACAGTGCTAACCACTAAGCCACTGTGCCGCCTTACAAATGTGTAAGCCTATATTATTATGATCTTAAAAAATGTCCAAATTTATCCTTATTTGTGGTTTTGTTTCAGTTCTAGACATGGTCAGCCAGAAGAACTGAAGGAGAAAGAAGCATCTCTATGGAGCATCTCTGCATGAAGACCAAAATAATTACACAAGCTCACAGATTAAAACACAAGCTTTGTAATTCTTCAATCAGATTGGGTTATCAAAAACCACCTGCTGTGTGTGTGTGTGTGTGTGTGTGTGTGGTGACACTTTGCTCAGGCAAACACATTTCAAAAAGATTGACCTGCTGTGGTGTGTTCCTGTCTGAACTGAAAAAGGCGTTGTTTAGGTGCAGGTGTAACTTTATTTTTCATAAATAATATTTTATTATTACACAAGCCATTTGTCATTAATACTGCTACAGTTCTGATACTCCTTAATTTTTTAGCTGTGCCTGCTTGAATTCATTTGCATTTTAAAGGGGGTGTGTGTACTTGGGGCGGGGGGGTGGGGGTGTATACTTATACTTAGGGTGGTGATGGGATTTGATTTGATGATTAATCATCTCTTTCACAGTCTGAGTATGTCATCAGCAAACTTGATGGTGCTTATCAATCTGTTTAAAACTGAGTTAATTACTAGAATCCATACCATACAACACATACTCTGGCCCATACTACACTTTTAACGATCTTTCACAAGAAAATCTATAAAAATATAATATAAATGTATTCTATAAAGTTTTGATTACAAGTTCATACATTCCATATTCAATATTCACACCTTTTTGAGTCAGCAATGGCATTTTTAGATGTTTTTAGATGTGCAGTCAGGGGGCAAAATGCGCACTGCCCCACTTAGCTACTGTACAATAGAGCTATTACTTCACCTAGTGGCCAAAGAAGAGAACTTCATCAAGTGCTAAAAGATATTCATGAGGGCAGGCTGTCACAGTGGGCATGCACAAACATTATGTGCATCCTTTTGCTTCACTTAGCTTGAAAACTATCATAATGTTGCCAAATCAACCTTTTTTCCCTGTCCACTTTTGCAGTTAAGCGTTTGTGGGTTTTAAATAAATGACAAAAAATGATTTGAAATTAATTATTTAAAACTAATCTCTTTTTATTTGTTTCAAAAATAAATCAAAATCTTAAAAAAATTTAAATAAATCTATCGAAAAAATAGTTTTAATATTTAAATATATCACGTTATTAATGTCTGTAAAAGTTCTGTCACCTAAGTTACTAACAGAACTCTGGGATGTTAACATTTTTAGTTTATATAGTCCTGAAAATTTCTTTCAGTTCTATCTGTGTCTGTCTGTTTTTTCTTCCCCATCCTTGCTCTAACTGAGTAATGGAATATACTGAGTATTGATAGGGTTGCCAAGGTTAAACAGTCCAGGGACACAATATCCGGATATTCTTTTGCAAATATGCACAGATTTCATTTTTTGTGCTTACTGTGATTACTGTTTGCTGTGTGCTAATGTCTAACGTTGTGGTGTTGTTTATCCATCTTTCTATCCATCTTTTCAAATAAAATTGAAAAAATGTCCTTAAAATGGCACGTTTGGAAATATCCAGTAGAATGTGTGTTTATGATGTACACGACAATTAAGCAATATCACACCTGAGGTCATTCTGTTGTGATCAGCTGTGATCATAAGCATGAGGTGCAGACCGATGCTGGTATTCAGTACAACAGCAAGATCTCAAGTGTGATATTGCTTTATGAGAAACCTACAAGACATACTTTATATTTCAACTTATTCTGCTTTAGAACTTCCAGGTTCCACAGTTGAATCACAAATAGGGTTAAATGAAAAGCCATTAAAGGCTGGTTAGCTTTGTTGCCCAAGTTAGCCGTGAACATTACATGGATGGTTCGGATGCAATTCGGAAAGACTAACAAGCAAGTACAAAGTGTTTAAGATGACATTATATTATCAGATGTATAAGTTTTCTTGTAAAGCGGGTTTAAATGTGTAATTAACAATTGCTAGAACACCCATGATGTGGCATGATAAATATAGTTAGGTGTCCCAGTGCAGATATGCTCTCTATATATATATCACTTGTGGAATCTTTCTTGTCCAATCAGATTGCTCGGAACCATTGTATCATTTCTATCATAAGAAATACTGCAAAGATTGAGAAGAGGGAAAGTTGGATTATAAAGTGAATGACATCCGTATGTCAATAAAGCTGTGTGGAATACTTCATTCACTTGAAGAATATGAAGAAATAAACCTCTTTTTCTCAATAACCATTATTTTGGTTTAGTTAAAGGTACTTTGTCTGGGTTTTGACAAAGATGCAGTTGAGCTGGAACATCTTGACTCAGCTTGATGGAATTAACACAGCACATCTAAACCCACTCAAAACAAACAGTTAGACGGTACACTGAATGACAGTATGGTACCTGCCTATTACCAGGTAACTGTCAAATTGAGTTTGAAAAGTAGTTTATAATAAAAGTCAAGAATGGAAACCTTTCAGCTTAATTTTGTTTAATGCTACGTATGCTATGTCATTATTTATGTCACCATACATCATGGAAATATCCGACCACAAAACATGGTTGCTCTTAAACATAGTATGTAAAATATATGAGATCTATTCCCTGCCCTTCAATTCATTATAATCTCTTTGGCGTAGTATTATTAATTATAATCTCTATTTAGGTTTACAGTTTGCTTAAATCACAAAAGAGGAAAAAGGACTGCAATTAAATGCTCTTTTACAATTGCACACTAAGTGAAAAGCAGTATGTTGTTTGTTGGTAAAAAGAAGGTTAGTTTGAGAATCACAGGCTTTAAGATTAAGATTAAAGCAGCTAGAATCCTTCAGCATCCACTTTCCTCTGTCCAATGAGAGGCCTTGGGAGCAAATAGTTTTTAGAAAAGCCAACTCTGAGAACCTCTGAGCAATTCTGCTCCTAACAGAGTCCCTCTCCCTCTCCCTCGGCTCAGGGGCCTCGGCTCTTCTCAGCCTAACTCATATCTAACTACAATAAACAAGCTGATGAGACGGCACGGCGTCACACGGCGCAACATCAGCCTAACATGTTTACCTGGTCAATAATTGGACTGATGTCGCTGAAAAGAATATCACATTCAGTCGAAAACTAATCTACGTTGTGAAACTGTGTAAATACCTCTTTGGTTGTGGTCATGGCGCTCCTAAGTAGTCCTGTGGTGATATGATATGATATGATATGATATGATATGATATGATATGATATTCTGTAACCAGTATGTATGATAACAGGTTTGGCTAACACGTGGACTTTGCTGTCAGGTATAAGAACAACATAAAGCATTAATGATGTAAAAGTTCAAAGCAACTGTATTGAACACCACGAGGAAACACGCTTTCTGAGTTCACTAGATAAAACGTAACATGTTTGGAGATATCTAACAGAAGGCCTTGGTTGCAGGGGGTCACTAGGCTGGAGGCAGCAAAGTCTTTCTGTTCTTGGACACAGGATTTTGCATGGCCACACAGAAAGAGAGAGAGAGAGAGAGAGAGAGAGAGAGTGAGAGAGGCAGGGAGATAGGGCTGGTTAACGTTTAACCCACCCAGCTTGTAAAGTAGCTCCAGGACAGTGAACCTTTGGAGTTTGATATGATGTGATTACAGAATCACCCCAGTGACATGTTGCCCAGTTCACCAGAATGAAGGACTGAGTCTTCCATGTGGTGATCTTCTGAAAATTGCTCAGGTAAGTCACAACTTTCTTGCTCTCAGACTTAGGAAGCTGCTTAAGCTGCATTTGTTTGTCACCAGTGAACTGATGCCAGGCTCCATAATTATTGTAGCAGTAGAACATTAATAAGCGAGAGGTGAGGCACTTGCATGGCCACCGAAATGGATGAACTGTACTCATGATGATGGATGGAATGTAAAGAAAGGGAATCAATACTTCCTTTATGATGGCTAACGCTGACGAGCACACTGTACACCGCTGATTTGCCTAGTTCAGCTGATAAAGCCGAGCAGAGCGGTTTCTCATAGTGGATCTGCGTGGATGATCCTGAAATGTGTCCAGTAACCATGGCTGTGTGTTCGCTTGGTGATAAATATTGTAATGGAAAAAAAGATAGATTCACCACATAATCAATGTAAAATTAATGACTTTGTTTAGTACAAACATAATGGCATTAGGCATGGATTTAACTTCCTTGAAAATTAAATTTTCACCGACAAATAAATGAGTTGCGCAAGTAAAAAGAAAAGCATCTTCATATCGTTCGTTCGCACACGAAGCAAGGCAAGTGTTGCTTTCAGGCAGCACAGGACGTAGTGGCCTTCAGTTCAGTGTGTATTTAAGCTTTGGTCAACAAAGCCCCAAAAAAGCAGGTACTGATCTAAGCTAGATAAGCTGCCGTCTAGTTTATCATGTTTATGCAAACGGTAACCAGGCTAGAGTGGAGAGCACGGCAGATAGCCCAGGTCTCACTAATGGACTTTTCACCTATTGTATTATGGCCATCTCTACAATGTGCAGCCTAATGCTTAGCCACAAACCAGATTCTTTTATTAAAGGTGTTTACCCATTTTCTTTTTTTTTTCAATAGAGCTTGATTGTTGGGAGACTCATAATGATTTTTTTCCCGCTTGAATCAATCGCTACGGTTGCTAATTGCCAGCCCAACTTCTGTTTCAATGTTAGCCATCACTGATTGTTCTCTTTGTCCAGATTGAAAAGCCTAATGTCTCCTATCAGCTCTTGTGTGTTTTTTAGTGTTGCAAACATGAAGGAGGATCGGTAAGGCATCTAAAACTTGAGTGTATCATGGCAAGGTGAACAAAGAGCTTTTCCTGTTTTTGGTGGCACAGGTTCGTCACGTGTGAAACAATCACAACGACTAAGTGAACTTAAAAAAAACTAAGTAAATTGAAACATACTGTAAACTGCAGTCTCGTCTCATCTCGTCTCATCTCATCTCATCTCATCTGACCCTCAATGCTGGAGGAGTGTGCCTGGTTTTCATGTCCTTGCTTTGATCAAGTGAAGCTTAAAAGAGACAAAGACAGGCACTTCATTGATTATTATATGACAAGTAGTCCATCTTCTTCGCATGTGATTCAATCAAGCTGGTTACGCAATAGGCTCAGTCTGATTGGCTGAAGGAACACTTCTGGCAGAAAGATATTTTGGGAGATTCATTTTCTGGATCCTGATTTAGCAGAGTGGGGAGAGAAACATAATGTCAACCGCTCGCTTTTAGCAAATACAGTTGTGCTGGTTCACGCCAGTTAATAATTACACACCGGTCCTTGACCTCCTAGAGCTGAGAAAATGTCTCGGTGTGCACTCATAGTGCTAATACTAATAACTATTAGAGAGAGGAAATAAACACAAGATCTGGTTATTCATGAATATCTGGGAAAGTGGGACTGACACGGATGCAAGTACATATCCTACCAGATGCTTGGTGCACAGCTTTTACTGTTTATTTATTTATCTGCTGAAAATGGAACACCATTAGAAAATTCTGCACTGTGAACTGATATTTATTTCTTTAATGCCAAAGTTTAAAAAAAAAATCACCGGTTGCATCCCGACAAAGGCGAAATAAAGAGCTGGCATGGCTTCTGAGCATGAATCAGCAACTCTGCCTTGTCATTCACGTGTGTTTGAACTTTGATTTAATTTCAGTGAGCACCCCTAATTTTGCTGATTTATTGCTGATAATCACTCACAATGGAAACCAATCAAAAATGCGGGGATGGACTGACTGGCACGCAGAAAGAGGCTGCACTGCGCACTCTCATCCAGCGCACAGGATATCAATTACACCAGGTAGGAGTCACCACCGACAACAGACTACAATATCCAGCATGCCGTGCCTCGGGCTAAAGTCGAAAAAGGGGGCGAGACAGAGGGAGAGACAGAGGGAGAGAGTGGGTTTGGGATAGAGGCAGTGTGAAACAGTATAATTATGCAGTCTAAATTCACACACTGTTTTGGCACATAAGCAATATAACATATGTTGTAAATATGACCATCCCCAGGTTTTCCTGCATTAAATGCAATGATAAAACTTCCACTAATGCAAAGACTTAATGATGAATTATACCATCCTATGTTACAGAACAGAATGGTGTTAATGTTACAACTCAGGGTTGTGATCATTTCTCTATAATGGTGTGTTTTAGTACTGTACAAAAGTCTAGCAAAGGACATGTAAATAAATTTAATAAAGCAATGAACTAACTTTAGATACTAGCAGTAATCAGCAATCTGAAAAATTAAATCAAATCATAATTTGTCTTTTCAAATAAGGGGTGTTTAAATCAAACCAGGACTTTTGATTGTGTAGAATAACAGAATACCAGTTGAGAGTAAAAACTACCTTTATTTCTCTATATAATCCCCTGATACACTAATGCACTTATCCCAGCGTTTCATTAGTGCTTGGAGACCATCAAGGTAGAAAGTTTTCTCAGTACACCAGAGCCATGATTTGGAGCGCCTGCTTCATGTCTGGAACACTGGAAACCCCAAAATGTGGAAATGACTTTGGTTGTTGGTGGAATGTCGCAACAACTCACATCTGTGTTCCTGTAATGTGCATGTGGTGTTCATGAATGACTTTCAGGCAGATGCGTCTCTTATGCAAGATGGTGACAAATTATTCATTGATTTTCAAGGATCAGACAATTCACTTGCAGGATGTTCACGGGAGCGACTGTAATGGACGCCGAGCCGCCATTCAAAATGTTTGCACCATATATATGTCTTCTGTAAATGTTAACAATTTTTATATATACGTTCATTCAAGAGAAATTTCATTACATTAAGTCCTGGTTTGGATTTTTGTGGTCTCTTAAAATCCATTACTCAACAAAGTACCAAAATTTCTATGCTATATTAAATTTAATATATGTTATATTAAAATGTATATAAAAACTGACACTTTTGAACCATAATGTATGAAATGAAAAGATTTAAAAATTTCTATTTTATACAGTAATCCCTAGTGTTATGAGAAGGATTCCTTAATAATAAACATATAAGAACATTGCAGATCTAATTCCAAGTGGAAACCTAGAGGAGGATTTGACACACACATTTCACTAAAACTAATTAGGATTTTATTTAATGAGATACTCAAATTATGTTTCTTTTATGGTGTCTGAATTCAGAATTCAATATACGTAGTTCATGAACATCGAGCACGAAAAGAAATACTACTGGGCGCTATCAAGAGTATCTAGCACCACCCTGTGCTGAAGAACTAGCACTGCCGTCCATGCCTGTATCTCTATTCAGCTACAGTGAACACTGTTACCAATACATTTTCCACTTTATAGATTGCTATTGTTTATTATAACCAGAATCACAATCGTGATAGTAAGTTGGTTAATCGCTATCAATGAGCTGGATGAGGTGTTATAAGAGGCACAGAGGCACTAAGTATATGTTTCAGCTGCAAAATCCTCCATCACTCCATCCTTGATGTGCAATGATAAATGGTATCTTTCAGAGCACAGGAGTGATATAGTAATCTGATCTTTGGATATTTAGTAAGATTTGCATGGCTGTCTATCACAGTTCTTGTTCTGTCCTTTAGGAAAATGGCCAGAGAAGATATGGAGGTCCACCACCTGATTGGGAAGGCCCACCACCAGAAAGGGGCAGTGAGATCTTTGTGGGCAAATTACCTCGAGACCTCTTTGAAGATGAGCTGGTACCTCTTTGTGAAAAAGTGAGACATTTTTTTTTGTTGGTAGCCTAAACCTAGCGGAATTATATTTCTTGGTTATCTGAACATGGTTTGAAAAACATTCATGATTCTGTCTTGTTTTCTGGGTGTTTTTAAATTAACATTCTTAAATAAAGTTTTCTTATGCACTTTAAATTGATATCACAATGAATTGAGAAAGGGTATAATGCTGGTACTGTAGTTATTTTTGTTGTTTTTTCCTGTTTATAGTTTGGCAAAATATATGAAGTACGGATGATGATGGATTTCAACGGGAACAACCGAGGTTATGCTTTTGTCACCTTCGGTACAAAACAAGAAGCCAAGACCGCCATGAAGCAACTTAATAATTATGAAATTAGGTACAAAAGGACAAAGTGTAAAAAAAAAAAAACAATTATGATTGATTCTGAGATTGCAGTGCCCTGCTAACGAAATTCCCCAATCTTGCTTTAGGAACGGTCGTCTCCTGGGTGTCTGTGCAAGCGTGGACAATTGCCGCCTGTTTGTGGGAGGTATCCCCAAAACCAAGAAGAAAGAAGAGATCCTGGCTGAAATGAAGAAAGTGACGGATGGTGTGGTGGAGGTGATCGTTTATCCCAGTGCCGCCGACAAGACCAAGAACAGAGGCTTTGCTTTTGTGGAGTACGAAAGCCATCGTGCTGCAGCCATGGCCAGGAGGAAACTCCTACCAGGTAAAAAAAAAAAAAAAAAAAACACACTGAGATTTAGACACTTAGACAAAAATGGATTGCTTAATGGTCCTTTATCTGGTAGAAGCTTAGGTTTTTTAAATGCTGTCAGAAAAAAAAATTGAGCCCTCAGCTAGTCTATGCACACATCTTTTACTTTGAATAATTCATTAAACCTGCAAGGCCGACTGATGGAACAATTTGAGACTGTTTGTGTCCACAGGCCGGATCCAGCTGTGGGGTCATGCCATCGCTGTGGACTGGGCAGAACCGGAAGTGGAAGTGGATGAAGACACAATGTCCACTGTAAAGATCCTGTACATCAGAAACCTGATGCTGGCTACAACAGAAGAGACCGTTGAGAAAGAGTTTAATGCCATCAAACCTGGTAATTCAGTTATGCTCATCAATCTCAGTCCAATGGATTCTCCTGGGTTGGATCAGATTTAAAGAAAAAGTATAAAAGCTTGTGGCATGGCAGTGGAATGGAGAACCATGTGTTTGAAACCCAAAAAAAATATGCCCGTAAGTGGACAACTTACTCTAGATCAATGCTCCTCAACCCCAATCCTGCATATTTAATGTTTTCTCTGCTCCCACCATACCTGATATAACAACTGTAATTTGCTAATCAACAGCCTCTTCTAAATAGGAATGGGTGTGATAGTGCAGGGTAAACCCTTAAATGTCCAGGGTAGGGGTCCTCCAGGATCACGGTTGGGGACCACTGCTCAAGATTGCCCTTACTGTAGGTGTAAATGTATGTGTGAATGGTGGCTTGCCCTGGACTGGTATCCCATTCAAGGTGTATTCCCAACTTATGTTCTTAAGACAGACTCCAGATCCTTGGTGCGTACGTGGTTATTAATGATTGCTCCTGTTTGACTTCTATTACCTTTTATAAAATGTTGTTTTTCATCATTTTGCTTTCCAGTTTTAATTCAAATCATGAAGAACTCTCGGTGGCATGATTAAAAGCTATATGTGATGTCCTTACAGGTTCAGTGGAGAGGGTGAAGAAGATAAGGGACTATGCTTTTGTACACTTCTCTCAGAGAGAAGACGCCATTGCAGCTATGAATGCATTAAACGGAAAGGTGAAGCAACTTGTTGTCATGGCTACATAATCTACATAATGTAGCACATTTTAAAGAAATGTCCCAGTTGTTAATAAACACTTTCCCTCTTCAGGTGATTGATGGCTCCCCTATAGAAGTGACGCTGGCTAAGCCAGTGGATAAGGACAGTTATGTGCGTTACACTCGTGGCACTGGGGGACGAGGGACGGCTCTGCTGCAGGGTGACTACGCCTACACATTGGGTCAGATGTATGACCCCTCAGCTGCTTACTTGGGTGCCCCAGTGTTTTATGCACCTCATGCTTACGCAGCTTTGCCCAGTCAGTTCCGCTTCCCCACTGCTAAAGGTCATGTGAGCGCTCGGGGTCTGGTGCGTCCACCCTCTGTCAGAGGTGAGTGTCTTACACAAGTATTCACAAATCAGCATTTCTGAGCAAGCCAATCCCTGCAAAATCCAAATCAACAACTTCTGATCAAATGTATTTTATTACATTAAATTTTGGGAGAGTTTATATTTATTAACATTTATTCATGATTAATAATTATTTTAAAAAATTTTAGACTGTGTGTGCAATGGTACAGAAATAATAAATCATAAATCTGTGTGACTTGCTTGTCAGGTGAACTATATGGCGTTCGGTGCAGCGCTTGTTTTTTTTCGTGAATTTATTCTCCATGCCTGCATAATACAGTCATGTGATTTAGTAGAAATTGAGACATCAGCATCAATCTGCAAATAAAATGACATCACAAATCAGAGCCTGTACTGTGCTGGCTTGGAGCTTTCTAAATCTTGATCGAAACCCAGGTGATTTCTGGTGATTTGATTCGATTCAATGCCTTCTTGCATTCCTAGAAATTTACATGAATATGCCTGTAGGGGCGGCAGGTGTGCGGGGGCTGGGCGGTCGAGGCTACCTCGCCTATGCGGGTGTGGGCCGTGGCTGCCCCACATATCAGCTAAAGTCTGACAAACACCCTGAGGACAAACTCTACGACCTCCTCCCTGGCATGGAGCTCACACCCATGAACCCTGTTACCCTGAAGCCACAGGGAATCAAACATGCTCCACAGGTAAACACACAGAATTCCAAATGCCACTTGACTATTTAAAGCAGTCTGTTTATCTTGATGGAATTAATTAATGGTCTGGTTTTTATCAGTTTTTTGTTAAACTATAAAATATGGTATAGAGAATGGAATAGAGATAGGCAAAACTGTCACTAAACTGTATGATGTTTGCTCGGCCAATGAATAATGCAACTCTATATGGAAATATATGTAGTATATACAGTATGAATCCATATGCCACCCCCTGCTAGGTGTCATATACACCAACTCATCGTTATAAAACTGTACAAACTGTCTATTTCCTTCTTTGTATTTTCTTTCAACTAAATTAAAACCCCACATTTTTTTTTGCAAAAAAACTATCATGGAAATTCATATAAATCTATCAAGGAATATTTATAGCACCTGTATTTGTTGATGAATTTAAAGGTGTAAGCTATACATTTATACAATATCTATACAGTAATGTGTTCCCTTGTACAGATTTTGGAGGATATTTGTCAGAAGAATAACTGGGGTCAGCCAGTGTACCAGCTTCACTCTGCCATTGGACCAGATCAGAGGCAACTCTTCCTTTACAAAATCACCATCCCTGCTCTGGCCACTCAGTACCCTAATATGTAAGCTGAAATCTTCTCAATTCTCAATATCTGAACCTATAGAATTGTCTAAAATTCCAAACCTACGACTCTTGTTTTCATTTAAAATAACTATATTTTAACTGGTTTAACCTCTTAAGACCCAAGCTTTAATTTTGTATGCATTTAAAACTTTTCCAATATATTCGGGATTAGTAGGACCTGATTGTCTTTGAATAGGAAACACCCTCTCGTGTTTCTTCTAATTAGTGTATGGCGCTCATGCTACAGTTAGATGAGGATATAAAGTGTCTTCTAATTTCGAACCCAAAAAGTCAGGTCTCTCCGCAGCATGCAGGGTCCCAGGAGGTTAAAGCTCCCATATTTTTCTACTTCTTACTTTTGTAACATGGGAGCTCAGAGCTTTTAAAAGCCAAAGTATGTCTGTTAATTTTCCACCTGAAATACCTTTCAGATAAAGCATTTTAATGCCGTAAACTCTCCCTTAGACCTCTTCCTGAACGTGCCATTTCAGTGACTGTGTAAATAAACTATTACTGAGCTCCACCTTCACCAAAGAACAGCGGAGCTGAGCAACAATCGGGGGGGAGGGGGGGGGGGGTATCTAATGATGAGGTCACTAGGGTAATATTGCATAGTTGAAAAACGTTGTTATTGCACAGTTCTGTTGCAATGAATTGCACTAGGGTAATATTGCACAGTTTAAAATGGTGTCATTGCACCGTTGCTATTATACACAAATTTAAGATATTATAACCCTAACCCTAACCCTTCTCTTTGGGAGTGACAAGGATGGATAGGATCAAGAATGATTTCATCAGAGGGACAACCCATGTTAGATTTTTTTTTGTTGATAAAGTCAGAGAGACCATAGAGATAGTTTGGACATGTTCAGAGGAGAGATTGTGAATATATCGGTAGAAGGATGCTGAGGTTGGAACTGCCAGGCAGGAGGT
>JAOVVA010000054.1:20274177-20284971 GCA_028565275.1 Leiocassis micropogon
TTTTGTGTGACAAACATGCAAAAGAATAAGAAATCAGGAAGGGGGCAAATAGTTTTTCACACCACTGTATATATATTCTTATATACACACACAGTAGTTTAGTTATGATCCACCAGTCTCTACATGTCATCATTCTTGACCTTTAAACCTGTCTTAACTCTTCACAGAAGTAATTTCAAAACTAAAACCGCAAAACCCCCTTCAGACATGGGATACTTTAAAACCTACTCAACTAAGCACCTAAGGGCATTCACAATAGCTCAGGTAAGAAAGGCAAATAACATGTTTCTGATTGAGTTTTGACATGAGAACGCTGAATTAGCTGAACCGGAGACAAATTCCAAGCCTATGCATTCAAAGGCAAGATCAATGTTATGTCTGGTTCCTAAACAAAACATACAGTACATCAAAGTAATTAACTGACTTTTCTATGAAGGTAACCCTTGAATTTCTTTTTTTTATTATTGTTTCATGTCACATAAATAACAGAGGTTTGATTTTTGATTTTTAAGCCCATATCCTTTCCACTAAATTTTTAATTCTATTTGTCACATATTGTACACAGTTATAAACAGTACAATATGCAGTCAATTGCTTATACGACCGCCCATGACCTTTAAAAAACAAGATTATCAATTAGAAATAAATTAAGGAATAAAATAAGAATAAATTATGAAATAAAATAAGAATAAAATATAGAAAAACTTAAGCTGTAGAAAATATAGAAGATTAGAACAAAAAACTTAGCTGTACAAAACATAGACGATATGGCTGTACAAATATGGAAAATATAGAAACTGTTGTGGAAATTGACCTAGAATTTAAATAGAAATGTCCGGGAAGTGTGCAACTATGCATAAATGTGAAGATGCAATGACCATAAACGTGCATTGTGCAAAAGTGCATGAATGTGTAATTAGCACTGGTTTCCAGTTAAAATTATATAAAACTATTCAAGTTTTGGATGAAATGTATACAGGTACCTGTTGCATTTGAAATTCTGATTATTAAGAAGATGTTAGTTAATTGCCTATTACAGCAGTTCAGACAAGCCAAGGGTTATGCAAGGGGCATTCAAGTCAAACCGGGAGTTATGCTCAAATTTCTCGTGAATGAAGGTGTAAAACCGATTTCCCACGAACGTTTAGTCATGATCCTTGTTTACACACACCACTTGCCCATTAAAGGAAGTCAGCTGGAAGTTATTGCTATATCCCCCATACAGTTCTGATCTCACTCGTAAAAATCGCAAAATCATAAACAGATGCAATTTATTACAGTAATATATAAATATCTCTAAATAAATATTGCTATTTGCTGTTAGCCTAGATAAATACAACCGAATACTAAATAGTACATTTGATAGTTACATATCACAGTATCTCAAATAATATGTAAATAATTGCAACGTAATTGTTTTGATCAAACCAGCAGGTTTAATATCTTACAAAATCTTTTTTGTGTTTATCATTTGTGTGATACTGTATCTGACAATATGGACCTGACTCAGCTTCTGCCTTATCACTTGTAAGATAACTCAGTGCAAAGAACACCACTGGGGAAGTGATCTTATAAATGGCCAACATAATGATTTAAAAAAATAAAATAAAATAAATAAATAAATAAATAACATATTAGTAGTGTAAATGGCACATTATACAGCACATGATAAATATCCATATATCAAAAATGGACATTAAAGCTCCCCTACCTCGTCTCCCACGATGCATCTGTATGGACAACTTCCCATGTGCTGGTTGATGTGAGAAGCTTCTCCACGGTGACAAAGGTCTTGTCTCGCTGAAATCAGAAGGATCACTGATTAGGGCTTGTATAGCCTGCAGGTAGGTTAACCATGTACAAGAATATCAGTTGCCCCACCATGTCTCCAGAGTTTCTGGGGTTTCCAGCTACAAAAGTAACAGACGCGACCTCTCCCTGCACAAACAGAACATTTGTCCAGCCATGAAAGCGAAGTCTGATTAATTTTAGTTTGTGTAACTAGTTAGAGTAACCAGAATCTGATCGACTCACCACTTTATAAACAGGATTGACCTGCTCCAGGACCTGACCGAAGGTAATGTTAGTTGGTGTTTTATCTACAGGCACGGCCGCTAGCAGTGAGAACAACTGGCTATTTTTGAAGAAAGGAGGCTCGGGACCTTTTGGTATTTCTCCAGTCTTGCCCTGTTATACAGAAGAACATTTAGTCACACGGAGTTCAAAGCACAATTAAGAGAATCTGGTCAGAATTTGTTTAACTTTTTCTTTTCCTGTCCAGTTGGCAATTTCAGTGAGCAACACTGGGCGTGAGGTGGGAATACAACCTGGATAGGATGCAAGACCATAGCTGAGCACAATGCACATAAGGGGCAAATAAGGGAAAGCTGGAAGCCTAGAATCTTAAAACTTTCATCACAAAAATCTTTTGTTAGCTACAAACACTTTAATAGTGATAGTAATAATGTTCTTGCCTGTGCGATGGCTTTGGCGAGGCCACGGAAGTTCTGAATGTAGGCCGAGAGAGTGTGAGGCCCATAGATCGTTGAAGCACCTTCATAGCGCTGAACCTATAAACAAACATAACCTCTGTGTCCAATACATTATATACAAAAACATATATAATGGTCAAAACTAAAAAAAGTCCTTACTCGAAGTAAGCATATGTTAATACTGTACATACTAAGTATTTTTAGGGGATTTATCATTTACTTGAGTATTACATTTACTGATGAATGTGTGCAATTTTTCTTCTAAGTCATTACATTTTCCTTCTTTAAGCAGAAGATATTACACAGATATCAAATCTTAATGATTAGATTTTTTTTTTCTTTTGTCCAGTTGTCATTTCAACCAGTGGGATTTCTCTTTTACTGCTATTTATCTTTATTTGTAACTTGGTATGAGTACCTAGCTACCTAACGACAGCCTGCTAGTACTAATTGATCCTTATATAATAAAACTTACTCCACTTCACTAAAAAGAAACAATCTGATCTTATGTCAAATTTAGTTTGAAGTTATATCACCAAAGTTGAATATCAAGAATTTTTCATATATTGTATCACTGTTAGAAATTCATTATATAAAAGTTACAATAATTAAAGTTGGGCCAGGAAAGAGATTAAATTTGTATCTTTTATTAATTCATTGGAAACTAACTTACATTCAACCTTGGTGAAATACCTGTAATTTTAAACAAAACTTTGAAACTAAAATGCTGAAACAGGTATTTACACTTCTAATTGCACATTATAATGACACAATACCTCTATTTTAACTATTAAATTTTTTTTTTTTAAACTCTTAACTGTCACCATATGATCCTCATATGGGCCCATTTTTGTACACTTATATTCCACATTGGTATATTTTCCATACTTATCAAACATTAGCATCAAATTGTTGAGCCATATGGTAACACAATAGGCCATTAAAACGCTTCGAATCTCAAGAGTTGAAGTTATAATACATTATCCACAGCAGTTACAGTACATTAGCTTCATTTGTGACCTGAATGAGCTAGCGCTGGAATATATTCTATATACTAACAATATTATAATATATGGACCCTTAGCAAAATCTATAACTCTAAAACAGTTAAGGAGTTAAATAACCTTTCAGTGAATACAGATAAATGGCTAGAAACTGATACCTGGTACTCCTCGTAGGTCGTAATGTAGTGTGTGTAGATGTTGCAAAGACCAGTAACAACCACTTCCGTGTTGGTGAAAGCCTTATTCATCTCCAGTTCCTAAAACAGATGTATATGAAAGATCATTATTCCCTTAACACTTAATATCTTCTTAATGTTGAACCATAGTTCTCATTAAATAGGTAGATCTGAGCAGATCCATAATAAGAATGACTCATTAATAGGA
This sequence comes from Leiocassis micropogon, assembly GCA_028565275.1. Taxonomy (NCBI): domain Eukaryota; kingdom Metazoa; phylum Chordata; class Actinopteri; order Siluriformes; family Bagridae; genus Leiocassis; species Leiocassis micropogon. Next base: position 20,278,058 of record JAOVVA010000054.1, read on the forward strand.
ATGGAGATGATCACTATTGCCTTGAAGTTTAATAAGTTTTAGTTCATTAAAATATTGTGTCACGATTGTTAATGTCTCTTTGATTGACTTGAGTGAGTGAGTATGTATTTTTTTTCTTCTTGGACTTTTGGCCACAAACGGCTGCAGCATTGCCACAATTTGTCAGAAACACAATTTCGTGGCAATAGGGCAAATTGCAGACACTCTGTCTATATTGTAATATTATTTTTGTAACACCTTATTAGATCCTTTTAAATATTTTATAGGTGGCTAAGTCTCTAGGTTGTTCATTTGAGGATCTGAGGATCCGGGTTTGAGCCCTACTATTTTTGTGTTGCCACACCTCATGCTATCCAGCCACTGCATGCAGGGCCAGTCCCAAGCCCCCCGGTTAGAAAAATGGAAGGGTTGCATCGTAAAAACCTGTGCCAAAGTTGTGTGCACATCAGATGGTCTGCTATGGCGACCCCATGATGGGATCAGACGAAAGAAAGGTTACCAAACATTACATGATTCCATTATAACGTGCTTATTACTCTAGGTAGTATGCGTGCATGTTCTTACCTGTTTAACTGCCTCTCTGATCCTTCTTCCTGACATAGTGCTAGAATAAATACAATGAAGACAAAATCTCAAACTATACACTTGACTTTGCTAGTTTAATACAAATCTAATATTGTTGCGCCTGTTACGACTCACGTCACTTCTCCTGGAACTGCCACTATGGCCACCGATCCAATAGTGATGATCTGTACATCCACTATTTCTGGGTGCCATGGAAGTGGCCAGTTCATCTGGAACCAAACTCATTTCTTAATGAAGGATGTACAGAAATTGGTCTAGACATTATTTGATTATAATTTCTTACCTCTCCAGTGCTAAAGAGAATGGGCTTGGGGTTTTGGCAGTCCTCAACGTCTTTAGAAGGTTTACCTAAGATGGCATCCCTAATACCATCCCAGAATGGATCTCCTTCAATTGCCCCTGTGGACATAAATATCACATATAAAATGTTAATACTTTTATACCCCATAGAAATAACATGACGAAATGAACACAGTCACATTTAGAAAGTAGAAGACCACCACAAGCTAGTTTGTAATAAAATTGTGCAGTATGTCAGTTCATTTGATTGCTTCTTACAGTACACAACTTTCTAACCCACAGCTTAAACAGTGTTCTCTCATTACAGATTGAGGAGTAAAATCTGTCACATGCAGCACATCAGCAAATAAAATCCAGGAACTATACATCCATTAAATTTCAAAGCTTCATCGTCAGCACACTGACTTCTGTAACTGCTGAGTCATGCTGCTTCAGATAAGCAACTCATCTTAAAATCTATAGATGCTGCCTCTCGTTTATTTCTAATGGGAATACCTTTGATATTATAAGACCTATAGTGACTAGAAGTGGATTGCTGTTCATACATACTGTATATATTGTCATTTTAAGTCGAAGAAGTTTTCAGGGTTTATCATGACAATTTCAATGCGCACAACTATGTTTTATACTATAACTATTCATATTAACATTTACATTTATGGTATTTAGCAGATGCCTTTATCCAGAGAGACTAACATAAGTGCTTTGAAGGTTTTTTTTCAATGATTACATCCTGATACTGGTTCACTAGATTACTAACTAAGACTACAACAGGGTCTAAGAGACTTTTTTTTCTTCATTGTATTAGTCTTGCCCTGCAGTGGGTTGGCTCCCTATCCAGGGTGTCCCCTTGGATAGGCCCCAGGCCAACTTGTGTCTACATAGGACAAACGATATGGGACATGGATAAATGGCTTGATATTAAACTTTCTTATTTTTATTCATTTTTATTTTTTTTACTATCTCTTGCTTCTATATTACACTGTATTGCATTTGACAAAGTAAATGTATATAATTCTCCAGTCCATAATTAGTTTTTCCTATCTGAAACTCTGGCCTCCCAGCAATTCCTTTAATGGCCCGAACATGTGGAAATGGCTTGCGAGCTCAGGACTGTATGGGGTATGTGGCCATTACTTCCTGCAGAGTTCCTGTAATGTGCAAGTGGTGTTCCTGAATGATTATGTGTACAGTTCCCACAGACAGATACATCTCTTCTGCAAGTTGGTGACAAGTGTCATTTCTGTAAATGTCAATCAGTTTTACACCTTCATTCACAAGAATTTTCATCACAAGTGCTGGTTTGACTTATATAGGCCAAAACAGCACATCTGTAGTACGCCAATATACAGTTTCAAATTAAAACCCAAACTGGAAAATTAGGACTAAAAAGATCTAATGGGCATTTGGAGTAAGCAGGAATAGCAATTACTAAATTTCTAAAATGAATCGCAGTCCTCTAACATGTTGAAGATGTTGCATGATGGGAACGTCAGCATAAATGAGTACAAAGGACCTCTTTCTAAGGGGCTAATTGCATTAGAAAAGAAATGAAAAGATGTCAGGACACTTTCTATCACGGTGTTCCATTACCATATTATACACACTCTACATCCAGTATACATTTAAGTTGGAGCTTTGATCTTTTGTTCTTGCAATCTCTTGAGGAGACATTAATGTCTCTTTGGTCTGGGTCTCATTTCTGAGAGCCTGGTCTGTATTTGGATTCTAGCTTTTGTTCTCATACTGCATTCTCCTTCTTGTATGTTGAAATAGTACTCATCTCTTTCCAAGCTGTCTCTTTAATGGCACAGAGAAGTTTGTTTTATATGTATATATGCATGTTTTTCAGATGAATTTGAACAGAATTTTTATATCTTCTGCAAAGCCTACCCTTTTTCTGTTCTACACTTAACCATTTTAAAGGAAATACGGCAATGTATTTACAATATGAATGACATTTACTGCTTTTTATATTGTATACTCCCTCAGTTCATTATTCATCTGAAATGACAAGCCATTATAAAATCGGTTCCGGGTTCGATTCCCACTTCTGATCTGTGTGCATGGAGGTTGCATGTTCTCCCTGTGCTTGGTTTCCTCTGGGTACTCCGGTTTCCTCCCACCGTCCAAAGACACAGTCCAAAGACATGCAGATTGGCGTTCCCAAATTGCCCATAGTGTGTAAATGAGCATATGAGTGTGTGTGCACCCTGTGATGGATTGGCACCCTGTCCAATGTGTACCTTGCCTTGTGCCCTAAGTTTCCTGAGATAGGCTCCATGCCCCCTGTGACCCTGTATATAGGATAAAGCGGTGTAGACAGTGAGAGAGTGAGTGTTTGTGTTTAGGTCTGGGTCTTGACATGATTGGTCTGACATTGGTCGGGTCGTGGAGAGTTTCTGGTCCGGGTATGGGTCTCGTCAAACTTGAGGGGACTTGTCTAAGTCTGAGACTGGTCTGGTCTGGGTCTCAAACCTGAGGAAATTGTCCTTGATTGCTCCTTCTTGGGAGGAGTTGTCTGGTTTGTATCTTGTCTTTGACAAGTCTCAACCATAAGGAGGCTGGTCTGGGCCTGGGTCTTGTACCCTGAGAGGACTGGTCAGGGCGTGGATCTCAACCTTGCAAGAACTGATATGGGTTTTGGTCTGACAGGAATGGTCTGGTTCTTGGTCCTGACAGGACAGGCCTGTGTTTTAGAATTGTGGGCACTCTTTTACATCACAGTCTTGAAGATACTGGTCTGGGTCTCAGTCTTGAGGGCACTGGTATAGGTCTTAATAATGAGAAAGCCTGGATCTGGATCCTGACCATTTGGTCATTGGTCTTGGTCTGGGTCTAGGTCTTGAGTGTAAATATAGTGGTGTGGGTCTTGTGTGTATTGATCTTGTTGTCATTCAGGGATTCCAGCCCATAAATCTAGGCCATACATGACCTGGGTCATAAAACGGTGATTGATGTACCTTGTGTGAAGTTAAGGTCTCCTCCTCCATCTATCGTTCCTGCAGCAAAGCTGTGGCCAAGTGCAGGCTTACACGTCTTGGCCTGTTAATAGGATAGGTCAAAAAGTTAAAATGTTATGCTAGAGGATACCCTATACCCTGAACTTGCTAATGTAGTATTTGTGATTTACTGCCCTAATAGGGGGAAAAAATGAAACTTGAAAGTTTTGTTTTTTTCTTCAAAACAATAGATAACACAAAGGTAAATCTGGTTACTCAAAGTTTACTTACACTGTAGGTGGAGTTAATAAGTACAGTTACGTCTGTCATGTTGACCCACTGATGTGCAGTATGGAGACTGCCATAAATCTCCTGCTGAGCGCTGCCATAAAGTTCCTGCATATCATATATTGTTATGATTTGCAGTGTGGAAGATAAGCCTACAACGTAACTCAAAAAACTATTGAGTTATTCAGAATACCTTTGCTTTCTTGTAGATACTTTCTCCAATAATCCTGGTGCTTTCAAACATGTCTTTACCCGGTCCAAAAGCAACACACATTTTAGTCTGTGAAAATCAGAATCAGAAAGAGTTAAGATTGAAGCAATAAAGAACTGACAACTAAATGCAGGGTTTTCTTTTTTATATTAAACACTAATCTATGCAAAGCAGGAGTGGCAAAACACTACAGGTTATTATTATTTTTACTCACCCCACCAATGGGACATGAGCTGTTGATATAATCACACTTCTCCCAAGTATTCACACAATATGGTCCACGAGTGTTGGGAGAAGCGTCTCCACTGTTACTGGTGGGAAACGCTGCTACAAATGGGCCCTAAAGGGCAACGATACAGTACAAGCTACTCTGGAAATGCTTTCCCATTTATTTGATAATAGTTTTATATTGGTATATAATACACATGTCTGATTTGTTAGTTGTAGCACTGAGAATTAAACTTAATAAAAAGTCTATAACGAAATAAGACATCTCACCTCACCAGGCAAGGAGCCAATGTTCTTTTCCTGTTCAAACAGATAGGCGGCGTAGCCCAGATTGTCGGAGTTCACCATGCGATTAGTGTAATTCATACTGACTGGATGAACGGCAAACCAGCTGGGAAGAATACCGAGGAAAGTGTTCATGTTTAAATATGAAGGTATCATTTTTAGGGATTGTAATTTAATATGTGCAGTACCGTGCAAAAGTCTTGATTTCTCAAGACTTTCTTGTACAGTGTTTTTAATGAAGTCCCGAGGAATAGTTCTCCAGGCTTCCTGAAGAACGTTTTTTGACCATTTTTAATTTTTGGCAAGTTTTTGCCTCTGGTAAGTTCAGCACCTGTGCCTGACCAGTTTCAGAGGAATGTTTTTTCACTTGTTAAGCCACAAAGTGGCTTGTGAATCATTTTAGTATTTAACTTAAGGCATGAACTGGAGCAAATGATGGCAGATGATCAGGCCGGTGATTAGTGTACTGGTGATGCTGAATGCTGAGCGGTTGAAACAGACGAGAGGGGAAATGAGGCTGCTGCTGAGGTTGTTGCATAAACAGGCAATTTCTTTTTATTGTATCTTTAGGCACTTTGCAGCCTGTTACAGTAAAACATTTGTTCCCATTTCTTTAATTTGATATTTTGTATATAATTTCATTACATTTGATAAGAAGAAATGAGGGGGAACAAGCCTTTTGCACAGTACTGTATTATAATTTACAGGTTTGAAGCCTGTATACCTGAATATTCCCATTCCATCGCCATCCAGACCTGTGAACTTCAGGCTTACAATCTGCTCATCAGTATTGGTTTCGTACCTGTAGATAAAATATTAACCAACTATCACCCATAGTTACACATTTAACATAGCGCTTCTCCGAAGACATCTGTATTTATCCATCCAGTTATCAATTAGCCAACTAAAAGTAAATAGTTAGCAAGTACATACTGTGATAAAAAACAAAATGTTACTTAATATATCACACCATCCAATCATCAATTACTTTTCTATAAAAGCATGTCCTGAAGTGTTTCCTTTCCCTTTACACAATATCAATTTGCCGGTGAAATTTTTTTTATTCTCTTGTACATTTATCAGTTTATAGTTAAATATTATGTTATGGAGTGTTTGAGAATCACGTTTCGTATTCATTGCTTATGCTATAGTTTGAAATAGCTTGCATTTCTGTATGCACATCACACATAATACCTTTTTCTTTCCTCCTCCGGGTTGTTCAAGTACGAGTGAGGACTCCTGTTATAGTTACTGTCCACAACATTTCCTTTGTTCAAAAAGATTCTCCCAGGCCTCATGCTTTTATGCGCCTCATCAATGCTCTGTCGAGGCAGATCACGGACATTGCATAAACATTAGACAATCAGTACATATTACTATTCAGAATGATAATGAGGCCATTTGTGCTTGTTATTTAGTTTTGATTAAATCGTCTGTACAGCAGGACGGAAGGACAGAATTAAAATGATGAACTCGTATAACACACCTTCACAATTCCATCCACGATTGCTTGGATAGATGGCTTGATGTAGCCTTTACTGGTGATCATAAAGAGGGTGTACTGGAAATAGCCTGCCGGACCGGAGTGCGTATGTGTGCCACTGAGAACTACGTTGTCTTGCCTGTAGAGAGCCCCATATTTCACCTCGAGTGCCTTGAGCACCTAGAAGAGCCCTGTCAGTGTGAGATATGAACCAGCCCGAGCTCTAATTCAATGCTGGAGATTTTTTTTTTCTTTATATTTTTGAATTACCTCCAGTCTCAGTCTTTGTGAGACCATGCCTATCTCGGCACTCACAAACACCACTCTCTTGCTGCCGTCATCCACAATGAAGGCCCGGCTGAACAAGCGTGTGTGGATTCCTCCTGCAGACTGATCAGGATTAGCATAGCCCATCTTTTACCAAAAAAAAAAAAAAAAAAAGGAGAGAGAGAGAAGAAAAAGAACAACCCTGTGAGTTTAGACAGCTTTTTGATTAGAACACCATAGTTTTCTATTGTACAGTATGTCTCCTTCATTATACATGTATGCACAGTGTTTAAATTATTTTATAAAGCTTATTATGTTATATATT
>JAOVVA010000054.1:20285071-20299311 GCA_028565275.1 Leiocassis micropogon
ATTACATACATACATTTTTTTATATATATATATTATATATAAATAAAATAAACACACAAAGACTACAGGATCGATGCACAATCCTGACGAGGAAGGCACTGAGGAAGTTTGTATCACCGAAAACAGTCTTTAGTCTCCATTCGCTCTCAATTAAAAAAAAAAAAGTGTCATTCTTCTTCTGAAAAATAAATCACTACTCTTTATAGAAAGCCATTTTGCTATTTATTTTTTTTTGTTGTTGTTTAAGTGGATAGCTACAAAACTGCACTTGTCTTCAAATAGCTTCTTTCCTGCGAGTCGTTTTTTTCTGGGGAAAAAAATATAACAAACTGCAGGATTTTCAGTTAAAGGGACACTTCTACGCTTGGGTGCGTGGGTAAAGCGAACAGTCTGGAAGAAAAAAAATAATAATAATAATCCGCTGTTTAGGGCAAACTTTAGATTCCACTCTGTCATGTACGTAGGTCAGTCGTTAAACATAGTGAACTGGCTCAGTCTGAAAGCGGATGGAAATGTCTGTAACTTGTTCACTTTACTCCATGTTCAAGTAACGCACGGACGAAGAACGTCTTCCGAATTAGCGGTTTTGTTAACGGTCACGTCGCCAAAAAAAAAAAAGAAAAAAGAAAAAAAAAAAAAGAGTGACCACTTTTGGCAGGTGCTAAGTGATAAAGGCATTCATTATTCATACTACACACACCTCGCATCCCATAAGCGCATCAGGGCTGAAATGCGGAGGGAATGCCTGTAGTGGCTGAGGAATGAAATGCTTCGGATGACGATAGTTCAGACAGTCTGGTGGACCGGGACGTCTCGCGGCCGAGCGGTAAAGGGATTGGCTTGGTTTGTCACATGACCTGGCACTTAAGGCAAGTCTTTCAGAGTCTCGCTCTTCGGATTGAGCTTTGTTTGTTTGTTTGTTTGTTTTTATTTACGATCAGTCCGAGTCGATCCTGGTGTACTTCACAGTGCCCCACTGTATCAATCGCCACGAGAACGGGATGTGGTAGCTGCGAGGAACGACACCTTGCACGTTCCGCTCCAGATACTGGAAGACCTGGTACCACCAGACGCGGGACAGGAAGTTGCTCTGAGACGCTGCCTTGAGTTCCTGCGCGATCAGAAGAAGAGTTTTAGGAAAAAAATAAATAAATAACTAAAAACTGTTACCTTAAAGAAAACTAAGAAATAAATCGGCATTAATACGCCATACATAATTCTAACAAAATTGTAAATAAATATTATTTCATCCTTATTTAAATCCTAACAATGTACTCACACGACTAAATTTTGAGTAAAAAAAAAAAAAGGAAACTTACCGACTGGTTGGCCATGGTGTGGTACCACCAGAAGAGGCGAGTGGTGATGTAGTAGGCGATGACTACGTCTATGGTGTAGTGATCATGAGCGAGGAGGATGCAGAACACGCCCACGCTGCAGAGCGTCCCACACGCCCAGTGGTAGTACCAGAAGCGTCTAGGAGAGTCTTTGAGACACGGAACGGAGACAAAGTGTTTCAAACCAAGCGAACCTTCATTTCTTTCCAAAAAAACCCCAAAAAGGTGACACTATAGCCTATTACAATCCAATTTAAAAACGTCTTCTTACATTCTTTAATGAAGAGATAGGTGAGGGTCAGCATGACCGTGTGGCCGCTGTAGAGGTAGTCCCCGCACATGTGATGAGAGCCGGTGATGGTTAGACCTCCGCCGGCGAGCATCTTCATCACCCGCCACATCTGGGACTGCCAATCTCCGTGCAGCTGTGACACAGAAAAGAAAAGTGTGTCAGGTTAAAGGAGCTGGTGTCCGTGAGCGATCCTGACGACGAGAATTTCAGCCTCTAATATCTGCTCTCGGATGCAACCAGTGTGAAGTACTTTAAATGAGGCGTTATGATTCCTGTTAAAACAAGTGGGTCTTTTTTTTTTTTTTTTACCTGACATGCGTTTATTTGTTTAAGAACAGGTCGTGATTTATTCATCATAATTGCCTTTCAAGTCGTTACGGCACGATGGAACTAGTTAGCTCCTGTTATAGGAAATACATGTGCAGATTTGTAATACAGAGCTGTGAATCATAGACAGACTGTTGATTTGATGCTTTTTCATTTTTAGGCATTGTGATTTTTTCCAATTCAAGTGTTTTTCCCTATAATAGTACAGGCATGCGTGCCCTGCGACCCTGCCTACACATAAGGGCAGTTATTATTTCTTAATCTAAAATCGTCCAATATACTGTGACAGTTAAAAGTTCATTAATATAGCTACACGGCAATACTAAATAATGCCACAAGGTGGCACTTACTTTATGATTTGCTCAACTAGAGATAAATTCATGCGCTGAGCAAAAAGAATTATTCTTTAGGTTGTGTATAATCAGTGTTGGGCGACGTTACTTTTTAAAGTAACTAATTACATTACAAAATTACTGACTTTAAAAAGTTATCGGGGGCGAGGCATGTAGGACGATTTTCACACACTAACGGAATGACTGCTGTAGTTCACTCATGGAACAAGACAAACTCGATCTTATTACAGATGTGAAACCTCCCATGTAGAAACTTTTAACTACAGTAATGCAATATACATGGTGTTGCTGAAACAACCAAGGGCTTGGCCTTTCCAAATCAGCAGTACTCTTAGCACACTCATGAAAACTACCAACCGAAAGTTTTGTGCTGTGCTGATAAACTTCTTCCAGGTTTTGAAGTGGGTGTTCAAGTCAATCCGGGACTTTTGATTGTGCAGAATAACAGAACACAGTAATGAGAGTAAAAAAATATATATATATATATATCACAAAACCTCCCGTTCTTTCTCTGTATTACCTTCTGTTACTCGAAAGCGCTTTGCGCATGAAGCGATTTTGTGTACAGTACCCACAGACTGACGCACATCATCTTTGAATTTTCAAGGATCATGCATTCCACTCACTCAATGTTCTGTCTTTCTTTAAAACGTTTGTACCATTCAAGTGTTTTATTGTGACTAAGAGTCTCAATTTATCTTGAGACCTTAATTCACGAGACAAGTCCTGGTTTGACTTGAACAACCCTCGCGTTAAAAACTACCAAAGATATCTAGAACACTGAAATGCTGTGTAGCTCGTGGTGTTGTTTTCTTCTGCTATACACTCCAATCCAGCAGGTGGCAGTATTGGCACCAGCGATCCATAAACTCAAAAGAAGAAGAAGCAATACTCTCGCAAAACACGAGTAAATTATTTTTAAAACATTTAGGTTTTAAAAAACACTTATAACATTTTGTGTTGTAAGGTATTAAAGTACAGCAATGTAGGTTTTCCTAAAAAGTCTGAATGTTTTTCTGTGCTGAAAGCTTAAAGCCGGAATGTACAGCTTTACTTCTGGATGTCACAAAGCGCTGATATTGGAGACTCCTTCCAAAAACGGCTATAAACAAACACGTTTTATTCCTGTTGCGGTTGAGCATCCATCAGTCAATTTCCTCTTTACGTTACTATAGAAACAATGACATATTAGAAGGAGTGTATTAATATGAAGTGTGAATTGCCCTGCAGCTGGAACTGCTATCAGATACAGAAAATGAATCCACAGTTTGCTGTAGTGTTTCGTTACTATAATAAATAATAGTATAAAATATATACATAATGAACGATATTACAACGTTCAGTGGTATTGTTTAAAATCTTTGACTGGGTTTGTTCCTCATTCCATTGCATTTCGTTTTCTCTCACTCTTTCTATCTTTATCTCTTTTTCTCTCTGTCTCTCTCAGCAGGAAAGCAGGATGTGGCGCATGAAAACGTCGCCTATCTGGTGTTGAACGTTTATCAGGTGTCGCTCACTTCCTGTCCCATGTGGTGGGTGTGTAGTCCATGCTCTGTCCATTCCCCCGTGTCCCACCCTGAGTGACTCACAAAAACAGACCATTGATACGGAAACACAAGCCGGGGGGGTTGGGGATCACCATGACGACGCTATCTATCACACTCCAAAAAAACATCTCATTTCCTTATTACTCATTCTTCAACTTTCAGCAAGTCGACTTAACAAGTGTGACTCCTGTGCTTAGGGGTCAGCACTGTGTTTAAAGCGGCGCCGCACTTTAATTTAAAGTCCTGGAGTGTGTTGTTGCGTTCTGACAAGTTGATGATCAGCACCTTAAAGTTCCAATGAGCGGACAATTGGGCAATTCGATTCTGCGCAACGTGTTTCAATTCTACTAAGAGTTACTCAGTCAAACAAACATACAGGGGGACTGTATTTCAATTACCGTTGAATATAAAAAGATTATTTAAATTATGTTTCGTGCTACTTATTGTTTTAACCAATCCAGCAACAGATTAGAGCCATGTTGTTTTTTTTTTTTATCTGTATATCAATTTCATGCACCAGTGTTGTTAGCCCTGCCTGAATGCATGCAGTCTCAGCGAGCCTCTCAAAGTCTGAAAAACTGTTTTTGGTGCTCGTTAAATATCTTCTCTTCTCGGCTATTTTCGTCCATTTTTTTTGGTGAGTACATTTGCATGATGTTAAATGACAAGTAAATGTTTTTATTTTTGTGCTTGAAGAAATGCTACTTTCGCCATCTACGTACAGGCGTTGGACAATGAAACTGAAACACTGGCCAATTTAGTGTTGGAGGTTTCATGGCTGAATTTGACCAGCGTGGTGGCCAGTCTTCATCCATTGCACATTCCACCCTTAAGAGCAGAGTGTGAAGATTTAATTAGGTTTGCTCAAAATATTGCAATGCACACAACATTATGGATGACGTATCAGAGTTCAAAAGAAGACAAATTGTCGATGCGCGTCTCGCTGGTGCATCTGTGACCTAGACAGCAAGTCTTTGTGATGTATCAAGAGCCACAGTATCCAGGGTAATATCTGCATACCACCAAGAAGGAACGAACCACACCCAACGAGAGTGACTGTGGACGCAAGAGGAAGCTGTCTGAAAGGGATGTCCGGGTGCTAACCCGGATTGTATCCAAAAAACATTAAACTACAGCTGCCCAACTCACTGCAGAATTAAATGTGCACCGCAACTCTCCTGTTTCCACCAGAACTGTTCGTCGGGAGCTCCACAGGGTCAATGTACATGGCCGGGCTGCTATAGTCAAACCTTTGGTCACTCGTGCCAATGCCAAACGTCGGTTTCAATGCTGTTTGCAGAGAAAATCTTCGGCTGTGGACAACGTGAAAGATGTATTGTTCTCTGATGAGTCCACCTTCAATGTCTTTCCCACATCAGGGAGAGTTACGGTGTGGAGAAGCCCCAAAGAAGCGTACCACCCAGACTGCTGCATGCCCAGAGTGAAGCATGGGGGTGGATCAGTGATGGTTTGGGCTGAAATATCATGGCCTTCCCCAGGCCCAATACTTGTGCTAGATGGGCACGTAATGGGTAACGTTGTCCTCCACCAGCATCCAGTAGTGACCTGGCCACTATTCTGCGAGGAAGAATGGCTCAAAATCCCTCTGGCTACTGTGCAGGACTTGTATCTGTCATTCCCAAGACGAACTGATGCTGTATTGGCCGCAAAAGGAGGCCCTACACTATACTAATGAATTATTGTGGTCTAAAACCCTCTATATTATTATTATTATTATTATTATTATTAATCATTTGGAAAGATAAATTTTTTATTTTATGATTTTTTTGAGCTAAAGCACATTAAGATATAAGATAAGCGTTATGATTGGCAATAATGTACATTAAATGTTGATTCGTTTTAATATAGTCTACAAGTAAACACATTATAAATAATTTTGGAGAGATTAATATTTTCAAAATTCTGCTTTTTCTAAAAAGGTGAGCCAATTGTAAATTAAAATAATTCCACATTTATATACAAGAGCTAATGCATTTATTTGACTTTATATTTAGATCACATGTGTAATTTTTATATAAAACTGTACTATTTTTACAGAACTACACCTACACTTTTCTCTGACCATGAGTCACTGTGAAAGCTTTTAAGATGACCAAGCTCCACCTCGATGCGCTTCAGTGAGGAGTCCCTCTAATTACGAGAGATGATGCATTTGTTACGCAACCTCGTGTGAAAGCATTTGATAATGACTGTGTTTTTAAACGTACGACGAGCCCCGGCAGAGTCTGATACAGTATACAGTATAGTCTGATACACATTATGGACTAGACACTGTTTAGATCTCTGATGTTGAACACGGGCATCAGTTAATGTGTGTGATCGCCGTTATCGTGAGGGAACAAGAAATAGAAAAAAAACAAAAGAAGTCTGTGTGGGCAAGAAAGTTCGGATTGGACAGGAAGTCTGTGAGGGAGACTTAGGGAGTGTACTTAGGTAGGAGGTAAACAATAATTAAGGGTATGTTAAATATAATGCGATAAATTAAAGAATGACAAATGAGGTTGAAGTGAAATTAAACGATTAATAAAATGATTGGATGAAACAGATATTGTAATAAAATTTTTACCCCCCATTTTTAAATGCCATGAATTTTCAAACAACCATTGAATTTAAATGGTGCCAGACTTTTAACTTATTTCATGAAATATCGATATTTTATATTTTATGTAAGATTTTCATGTACTAATAAATGTCTTCATGTGAGAGATTAATTTTAAGTTTTCCAACAGACCTTCCTCATAAAACTCATAAAAGGAAAAAGTTCAAGGAATTAGATGCACTAATGCCTCCATTTCCTTTACTTAAAATAAACTAAACAGAACTAGCATTCTCTTAAATGTCGGGGGCATTTTTACATGAAGGATAAAAAAAAAAAAACACAAGCTAAAGGAAAAAAAAAAAAGTGTCAGGGGCTAGCATAACCAAAAGGTCACAATGCATTATTATTTCTAGATGTGCAACCTGTTTGCTTGGATAGGATGAGCTTTTGAGTACTAAAAAGTACTAAAAAAGAAATGCAATGTCTCTAAAAGTGCATCAGTATCGATACTGCAATGCTTGTTAACTTGTAAAGAAGATTTTCTCATACTGATACAATCACGCTCGACCATGTGAACTTATGAGCCTAGAGTGGGATGTTCGCGGTGAGGAACAGACGACATGAAATGACAGCAATCTGGATCCATTTCGCAATAAAGTTTGGCAATAAAGGAAGAAGGGGAATTACAAAACGAGTGACCTTATAGTCCGTCTTACAACACATAACTCACAGCAGACAAGCGCATTTCTAACAGCACACAGCAGCGAGCCACGCTGCAGTGAAGACGGCTAGTGGACAAATATGCTGTGGAAAAAAATAACTAATGGAAAAATAAACTCACTACTGTTATATATATAGATCTGCTTTTTATAACCGTTTTAATACCATATATAGATCAGTGCTGAATAAAGCGTTTGGTTAATATTAAATAAGTAATAAACGGGAATGATGAGCATCACTCCCATCCTTTATTGTCATTATTATATTTTATTTTATATATATATTTTTTTTTTTTTTCTAAAAATGTAGTCAGGAATTCAGATTGTGCTTACAAGATTCCCAGACAATTTATCCAACTCTTAGGACCTGATACACATCTCTGAATTTCTCATGAACATCAGGGCTGCTTGATTATAGCAAAAATCATTAGCATGATTATTTTAATCAGAATGCAGATCATGATTATTTAACATCTTGACTTTAGAAACATGCATTTATTAACTTTTTTTTTTTTTTTTTTTAAGATTTAATCCAGCTGTTGAACAAATTTAATTCTAGTAATAATAATGATGCGATAAATGGTTTGGGTTTTTATGTAAGAAGCACAAGTGCACTACCATAAAGCAAATGAATGCAAAATGGAAAGCAGTACAAAAATCAATTAATTTGTTTTCATAACTCTTGAGAGGCAGAATGGTAATTGAAACTCAACTAACTGCACAGCCTTCCTAAACCTACATGACTTCAGCTTGAAACAAACACGAAGACAGTTCAGAGTTCACGACTGCGTTCACTTGAGCCAGGATGCACAAGACCTAATAACCTTTTAACACTAAATCTGTAAGCAGATCAGAGGGGTTTCAATTGAATAATAATAATAATAATAATAATAATAATAATACGAGAACGTAATCGTTTAGGGTCGGTTATAATCAGGAAAAACAAGGTGTGTTCGAGTCAAACCAGGATTGTTGATTGTGCAGAATAAGAGAACACTGTTATGAGAGTAAAAACCTACCTTTATATCTCTATATAATCCCAGTATTTTAAAAGTATGACATGGATACCATCAAGGTAGAAAGTTTTCTCAGATGCCATGATCAAATCTGAAACAATGGCCTCCCAAGAATTCCTTTAAAAGTTCCTTTTCTTTAATTGCGAAAAAAAAAAAGCCTATATTGATCAACAACGGCATTCTGCTTTTACAGGACAACACACGACCTCATGCTGCCCTATTGCACCACTTGGACTTGCACAGGAACCTGGCTCGGAGTTATTGCTACATGCCTGTATAGTTCTGACCTCACTCAAATCCATTTTTACATGTTTGGCACATAAAAGGAGTTCCTGGGAGGCCAGCGTTTCAGTAATAGTGGCTCCGGCGTATTGAGAAAACTTTCTACCTTGATGGTGTCCAAGTACTAGTGAAACGCCGGGATAAGTGCATTAGTGTAGCTGCGGAATATATCGAGAAATAAAAGGGAGTTTTTACTCTCATTGATGTGTTCTGTTATTCTGCACAAAACGTATGATATGCAAAACATTAAAGGGAAGACTAGTTTGGGACAGAAGAGGTTTATATAGCTTTTGTATTTTGTTGAATTTCAATAAGAATTATAATAATAATATATATAGATAAAGTGTTCCTGCTCTTGGTTCAAGAAATTGTCAAATAAATTTGTACCTTAGGTGAACACTTAAAGTGCATCCCTGGAACAGGCAGAGTAGTGATGTACATGGTGATACATCGGTACAGGTACAGTGTCCCTACAATAAAAAGGAACCGCCTCCCAACAATGGACCTGCCAAAGGAAAGACTGATGTCACCACAGAACCTTTTAGAAAACCCGAAACCTTTTAGAAAACCTTTAAAAATAACACTTACTTGTGTTTCAAGAGACTCCACTGTAAGATCCATAAAATCACCAGAATCATCCCGTTAATCTCGCACACAGTAAAAGCCCACTCCACACGGTCAAAAAAGTCAAAGAACTTATCCGGCAGCGGAGGGCTGACCTCCTTGGGAGGAACACGCTCATGGACTACCGTGATCATTACAGTGGTTAAAATGAAGCAGCAGATGGCATATAACAAGGCCATAGCAGTTTTGCCCCACTCGGTGGGAAATGAAGAGCTGGGTGGGCCGGGGATTTGAATCCGCACCACTTCCTTATGGAAACCGTTGACCAGGCCGTTGCGCATGGCCTTACTCCCGTCGCCGGCGGCATGGCCATTAGCGTGGCCGTTCAAGTGGGTCTCCATGCTCGGGTCGATGGTGACCTCGTCCTTGGGCCACTGCGCTGTTTTCTTCATGCCTGCCCCCACCCCCCGCCCCCTCCGAGCGACCTGTAGAGACGGAATGAAGGGACCAGTGCAGAGCGCTAAAGGATGCGCAGTGTTTCTCCAGAGATACTCATCATGCAGATGAAAGGGGGCTGGAAACAGCTGTAGGGGAAAAGAAAAAAACCGACAAAGTTTTGGATGTCTGGATGTCAAGTAGAGGTCATCTCCTACTCCACTGTTCTGCCTGTAACATAAAAGAAAAAACAAGCACAGTTTAAGGGGCAGCTAACCCAATGCAATAACATGCAGCAAGCTAGATAGTGTAAAAATACAGAATAAAAGAAATGAACAAGTTTCTCATATGGCACATTATTGGACCTGTGATTTATAGGTAGACTGATTAAAAGGTAGGCTTTTTTTATCTGATTTATTTCTACAATACTGAACACTGCTTATTGTCTGATATATTTCAAGCAGGTAGTTATGAAAAGTACTAACAGTGTCTAATAAACATTGAAATGCTTGTGTTTTTTAACTGTCATGTTGCATACAAAATGAATCTTTTGTTTTCTTCTGTTCCACGCTCCAGTCCAAGAGGTGGCGGTATTGCACCAAGAGTTTGTAAAATCAAAAGAAGAAAAGGAGAGGGGGAAAAAAAGTGATACTCTCGCAAAACATGGCTATTTGCAGATGATACAAGCGTGTTCTATTTTCTATCAACAAATAGGTGGTATATATAATTTGTCAAATCAAGTCCATTTAATGTGTGTACGTTTTCCTAAATCATTTCAAAAGTGTGAATTGATCTAAAATCAAAAACTGACCCAAATATATAACTGATTGACTCAACCACCAAAAGATTGTTTAAGGTGCAAATCTGATTAAACCGCAGAGCTCTACACACAAACCGTGTTACATACTGTACACCCATCACCCCCGGTTCACTAGTGTGATGTGTGATTGTTCACGCTGCATTTCTAAACATTTCACACCACATTTCACAATGTGCCTCATGACTATCTTCACGTGTACAAATGTCATTTCCTGCTACAGAAAGCGAAAGTTTTAAACAGGAATGTGAATCACAAGAGAGCGCCTGGCGCGAGATCGGTCTATGAATTTCTTACATTTCTAAACAAAAAGCTAATAATGTGCTCCTACTACACAGGATGCAGTGCTAGCTGCCAGTGTGTGAATGGTTTAGAGCATGCCACCTGTAGGATTAAATGGGAACTGCAACACATCAGGACCTTTAACATGTACAGATTAAAAATGTATTTCAAAACGTTGAAAGAATCATGCACCAACCCCCGACCCCATCTCTACTTTTCAGGAGCATAACTTTAGAGTTTAAATAGAAACTCTTGTCAGATTAAAATGGCAAGGAAGACAAATTTCCCTTAAAAGCACAGAAATGTTCAAATACAGCCAGCTAGCCGAAGAGATATATAAATCGAGTTTTGCTTCTTTCGGGAACTTTTTCCGCTAGCAGATCAGAACTAAGCAGAACACTGGGCAATCACTCACACTGTGTTCATTTCCTATTCATAAAAGCAATATCGCATTTGTATTGTAATTTGTTTTTAAATGTAAGATTGAAGAAATGTTAAAACCCAATACAGTGGAACCTTGGATTACGAGCATAATTCGTTCAGGAAGCGGGCCCTAAGAAATATTGGAAACTCAAATTAACACCGTGCCGGTTCACAAACAAACACACACTCACACACACACACACACACACACACACACACTCTAAAGTCGAGAGAGAGCGAGAGAGAGAGAGAGAGAGTGTGTGAACCAGCACGGTGTCAAATTACGCGCGCACACACACAGGCTGAGAGCCTCATGCGTGCACTGATGTTGATTATACCAGTAAGAGACGCGCACTTAGACCCAGCAGGGGAGACGATTTAACCACAATTCCGCAGCGCAAGAGAGAAAAAAAACGTTGGCTCAGTTGTGATCATGTAATATGCATGTAATATTGCTGTCAAAACAAGAAGCGCATGCGTAATACATGATACTCAGTACTCGTAAACCAAGACAATGCTCGTTTTTCAAGTAAAAATTTATTTAAACTTTTTGCTCGTCTTGCTGAACACTCGCAAACCGCGTTACTCGCAATCCGAGGGTTCACTGTATAAACAAACATCTAAGAACCCAGGAAAAAAATTAATTAAAAATAAATAATTTCCACTAGTTCCGGGTGTGTGGGCAGTTCAACATTATAAACGTGGTACAGTCAATCACATGATGTTTACAACACACGTTACAGGTCACGTTATATCCAAGTTATCCCTGATCCCTATTAAGCGACAATGACATCACTACTCCGGACTGTAGTCTTGTGCATCCTACGCACCAGTGAGCCAAGCTCATCCAAAAAAATGAACAAATCTCTCCAGTTGTTATATTTTCAACTACAGTTAAGTTACACAGACACAACATGATCTGCGTTTTGGTCCACATCAGAGGAGAGCAGAAGGTTTTGGTGACCTTATTTAAAGTGGCCACCGGAGAGACACAGTACGATACAGACCGGCTACTAAAGTACTCTGCTTACATTTAATCTCAAGCGATCACCACGAATGTATCGTTATTTTAATGGCGGGATAAAATGTTCATTTAATTGTAAAACGGTTTTATTTAATCTGTCCGTTTGGTCACATGACTAGGACTCGTTATGATATTTGAGCGAGCAACATGACTAACAGAGATGGAAAGAACGAGACCAAAGCAAACATTATTATCACATAACACACATTTCGAAAGAAAGGTTTTAGTGCATTTCGCTTATTTTTAATTCGTACCTTTAGAAAAAAGGCGGCAAAAAGCATTTTGTGCGTCTTACTTCATATTAAGTGAAATTCTTCAAGGATGAGATAATCGAATACATTTAAACTACAGCTATAATGACTTATAACATCTATCGTACTGTAACATTCTTGCAGTGCATGTACAAGAATGGCGTTCGAGTCAAACTGGGACTTTTCTCATGAATTGAGGCGTAAAAACGATTGATGTTTACAGAGGACTTCAAGCACAATACGGCGAGGTGATGAGGCTCTTAAGATAAGATAAAAAAAGATACACCTTTATTCGTCCCACAGTGGGGAAATTTCTAAAGCCACAGTAAAACATTTGAAATGGTGCAAACTTTTTTTAAAGAAGCCCCAACTTCCGTGATACATCCTGTCCGAGGTGGCTCGCAGCCCACTGCGGTCGTTCCCGTGAACTTTCAGCGAGTGGAGCACCTGATGTTTGAAAATGGACGCTAACTTGCAGAAGAGACGTATCTGTCTGTGGGGACTTTGATTTAAATGCCCATTTGTATTTAGATAAATTCAATAAATAAATTCAAAACAACAGGATTTCTCAAACAATTCTCAAAAAATTGATTGAACAATTGATCAATCAATGATTAATCAGGGCAGGTGTTTTTTTTTTTATGATTTGGATAAAAATCACACACAATAACCAGGTTTCAGTTAGATTACAGGTCACTGCAGCACGAGTGAGGACGACAATCATGCAAAGTTTTGGATCCGGGCTCATTTCAGTTAAAAGCAAAAAATATATACACAGACTGTTAACTTTTCCAAAACTTGTATGGTGAGACACCCTTGATCATCTACACAGCTCCGTCTTCGCTAGCCCAAGAAATGTTTACTGCTGAACCTCTCCTAAACTGAAGCACATGGTCCCCACTTGGAAGAATGCGAAGAACTTGTTAGTGTGTTCGCCTGGGTGTGGCACATCTGTTTACAAGTCTGCTCATGGAACGGGGGAAGGGACATCTCCCCCTATACACATCTGCTTTCTATTACACAGCATGCTTCTGCTCTCCGTGTGTGTGTCTGTGTTTGACCATCAGCTGAACCGCCGAGCTGCATTTCAGACGCTCTGTCCTGATAGAAACTTCACTCTTCTTCTTTGTGGTGTTCGTTAAAAAAAAAAAAAAAAAAAAAAAAAAAAGTGTATGAATGTATGAAAGAGTACATGCTTTGCTTCCTCAGACCCTGGTAAGTTTTTTTTTTTTTTTTTTTTTACCAACAAGCAGACAGTCTTTGGACATTTCACACAGGGTGCAGCTTCCTGTTAAAAGTTAATACAGAGATTAAGAAATCTAAAAGCACTTTTTTTTTCCTTTCCTCACTGTCAGAAACCTGCGTTGCGCAGCACCCTCCTGAACATGTGGAAAAGTTTTTCTTTCTCAGCTGTGGTTCACGTTGTTCGCATAATACAGGTTAGAGGCTTGTAATGCGTACTAGTAAACAATAAGCGAGGCTGTGGTAAAGCGTTTGATGTCGGATGCTTTTTAAAAAGACGCA
This sequence comes from Leiocassis micropogon, assembly GCA_028565275.1. Lineage (NCBI taxonomy): Eukaryota > Metazoa > Chordata > Actinopteri > Siluriformes > Bagridae > Leiocassis > Leiocassis micropogon. The sequence continues at coordinate 20,298,825 of JAOVVA010000054.1, forward strand.
CTTATGTTTGTGTGACGTCCTACGAAAGGTTGTTCGACAAAAGGTATATTATCACGGTTCGCGTAACGCAGCAGGCATGCAGGCACGCAGACCAGAAAATACAACAAGAGCTGACTGTTATTCATCCTTCGCGGGTGAACGGAGCTCGAGGGAGTAAACCGACCATCATGTGAAGACCAGCAGTTCCAGACTTAAGACATAAACTCTTCCTAGAGTTTGTCTCTACCTAAATTAATAAATAAACTGACGAGTCTTGCTGTGTGTCTCTTTTCAGAAAGTTCTTAGTTGATATCGTTTCTTTGCTGTCATGCTATCATTTTAGATACGGAGTAAGGAAAACCACAAACAGCTTTTTGGAAAGCATAACGTTATACACTAGACACACACACACTCACACTCACATGACTAACAACAGAAATAAGCAGTTAAACTCTGAACATGTTAGGGGACTTTGTGTGTGTGTGTGTGTGTGTGTGTGTGTGTGTGT
>JAOVVA010000054.1:20314904-20329766 GCA_028565275.1 Leiocassis micropogon
TATATATATTATCATATAATACTGAAAAGAAAAATGTCAGTCCAAGAAAACCCTTATTTGTTTGGTTTGATGACGTTAGTGTCTCCATGTGACATCATCCCCTGTGTGCCTGGACCAATCATCTTAGCGCATGTTTTTGTTATCAATCCTGGCCCCCTTCACCATCACAGCGGGTGAAAAGGTCATGGACCCTTGAGACTCCTGGATTCAGCAGGAGCCATGTAAACATAATGATCCGGCCTTGAATAAAGTCCAGCTGCCAGAGGTAAAACCGTCAAGTCTGGACGCTTGAATCCCCGTCATTTGTGCGTCAGTGATTGTGCTGGGCTAAGCGCCCTGCATTTGTAGTCACTGAGTCATGGATCTGCTCCATAGTTGGGGGGTGAGCCTGGCGGTTTATTTGCAGAATGAGTACATTGCCTATGATGGTTGGTTTCAGCTAATTTCCTATGTGGCGGACCTCCATACCACTTTCTTCATCTTCTTCCCCATCTGGTTCCACCTGAAAAGAGATGTTGGCATCAAGCTCATCTGGGTGGGTGTGGTTGGGGACTGGCTTAACCTGGTGCTAAAATGGTAAGAGGTTCTGAAATTTGGAAACATGTTTACACTTTTATTCAAACTGCTTTGCATCTCAGTGACGATTTGGTTTGCAGGGTTCTTTTTGGAGAACGGCCTTATTGGTGGGTCCATGAAACCAGATTTTATGGCACTGACCCAGCCCCTGCCCTCAGGCAGCTTCCCATCACGTGTGAGACTGGACCAGGTATAATGCATGACACAATGCAACCCTCGTTAATGATATTATCTTCAATCATATTGATTAATGTTGCACGGTCAGTGCATTTTTCTTATTGTAAATGGTTGTGCAACTCAGACTCTGACTAGATGATGATGATGATGTCTTAATTGTTATCTTAATGCTATACTCTAAGGACTACCTTTGAAATCAATAAGTTGATAGGAATAAATCATTAACCTGAATTAAACTGGTATGGTTGGACTTCTCCTACATTGGCCCTTTGTATGACCCTAATCTTATCTTGAGAGGCAGTAGTGTAAGACATTTGTAGTTATACTGTTTACTATGCATTGATAGAGACAGATGCCTAAAGTGGTTCACGGATTTTGCACCACTATTTGCATGGTTAACTCTGCGATCTGTCAAATCCATTATCTGAATAGAAAGAATAAGAAGAATTTCTTGACAAGTTTAAAAAACCAAACATTAGTGTCTGAGGGACTCTGTTTGCTTCTTTTTCCTTAAGGAAGTCCTTCTGGACATGCAATGGGCTCTGCTGCCGTAGGGTATGCAATGGTCACATCAATGCTATCTATAGCTGCTCAGAGAAAACCTTCTGCTTTGCATTACTGGTGAGTTTTTAGCAAAGGGAGGCAAGTGCCAAATCTAACAACCTCACTTGAGATTTTCTTTATTTTATCATTTCTTATATAAATTTTTTTTACCATGTCATAAAAAAAGGCTTCAGAATAAAATATACAGTCATTCTCAAAAGTTAGTACACCCCCTTTTAATTCTGTGTTATTGTGTAAAATATTATCTGACCTTCGCAGGTCTTATTATTAGTCAAATACAACCTCAGATGAACAACAATAAAAAAATATTTCACCGTGCCATTATTTATTTACCATGGTGAACCCAAAAAAACAATAAAAAAAATTAAAAAAAAATTGTGGGCAATACCAATTACCCCATGATTAATAGCTTACCTTTAGCATCAATAACTTGAAGTAATTTTTTCCTGTATGACTTTATTGTGGAGAAATTTTGGACCATTCACAGTTCATTGAGGTATTATGCACAGCTCTTTTAAGGTCCTGCCATATCATTTCAATTGGGTTGAAATGGGTCTTTGACCAGGTCTTTCCAAAACCTTGATTTTTTTGACAGATGGCCTTGTATTTGCCTTTAAAATACTCTAATATACAGGGGAGTTCATGGATGAACTGTGCATTGACTTTGTCCTGTGGCTGCAAAACAAACTGCTGTGCTTGACAGTGAGTGTTAGTAGAAATACTGCTTGGTATTCCTTAATCATGGCGCTGGGCATTAACGCCAAATGCATGGACAAATAGTTACTGTATGCGTGTTCTTTATAGGCAGAAAAGATTTCTCCTGGCAACCATTCCAAAACAAACCGTAGTTCTTATAATTGTGCTTGTTGTATTTGCCTAATACTAAGAATCACTATAATCATATGATATTTATTATTATTATTATTATTATTATATAATGAAAAGAGAGTGTATTAACTTTTGAACATGACTGTAGATGAAATTTACAAGGGTTGCATGAAGAAAAACACCTTTGCATGCTTGTGAGCTCGAATATTCTTTGATGTTTTTCACTGGTCATTGCATATAAGTTCTCTAGTATTGCTGATGGCACCATAAAAAATATGCCAGTTTCCATGTAGACGACCATGTTTGCCACACCAAAAAGTTCAACCATCATGTGTATGACACAATAAGAAAAGCCTCCACATGGGGTGTGTAGCATCACAATGCATCATAATGTTTATGGAAGTCAGCCAACCATCATGCTGATCAAGTATGCTGAGGTACTGCACAAGTGTTATAATCTAGATTTAATGCATCTTCTACCACCAGGCTTTTACAGATGGGGCTATGGACGCTGTTGGGGCTGGTAGAGCTGTTAGTCTGCATGTCACGTGTTTATGTTGCTGCCCACTTCCCCCACCAGGTTATATGTGGAGTTATCTCAGGTGGGTGGAGGACAATTCTTTACTGCTTGACATTGTTATTTCTTCATCTAAGCTGTATTACCTAAGAGGCTTTCATAAATCATCAAACACCATATTGTCTTCGGATGCCAGGTATCATTGTAGCTGAGATATTCTCAAGACAGCAGTGGATTTACAAGACCAGACTCCATAGGTACTTCAGCATCTCTCTGTTCCTGCTCGTTTTTGCTGTGGGATTGTATGTCCTCCTAAAGGCTGTGGGTGTGGACCTGCTGTGGACTTTGGAAAAAGCTCAGAAATGGTGCGTGAACCCAACCTGGGTCCACTTGGACACGACGCCGTTCGCCAGCCTGATGCGCAACGTGGGCAGCTTGTTTGGTCTGGGCTTGGGCCTGCACTCACCACTCTATACCAAGAGCACAAGCGCCTCATTCAGAATGGGTTGTATTTCCACATCATTAGTTCTTCTGCAACTCCTGGACTTTTTCAGTTTCCCGTCAGATAACCATATCATTTTTTACATTCTGTCATTTACAAAAAGTGCAGTTGCCCTTTTAGTTCCTACCATACTTGTTCCTAGATGTTTGTCTTTTCTTGTGCAGGAAAATAAAATTGAAAAGGCTTTATAGAAAAAAAAATGGTGGTTGACATTGGCGGGTGATAAATGCTCAGGTACTTATCTGTGCACGTCTACAGCATCAGGTTTTACCCTGTCAAGTTTGTTAAATATACTTCAGAAGCCACATACATCACACATATGGTTTTGTATTTAAAACAAAAATGATCATAATTAAAATCTCATGCTTAGGAACTTTTCAGCCAAAGCAATTCCCCTGCAAATTTTCAACAGTTTGATTATCTGAGAATGACTGGGCTGAATGTCTAGCTTGATTCTTAATGTAAGAATGCATTAATGACCTTTTCTTAAGATGGAAGTGTGGCATGTTTTGCTTTGCTTCTGCTGAGGCGTTTATCCAGTTGTGGGTTTAAAAAAAAAAAAGTCCAATTGGGAATCTCCTTTCATATCTTCTGAATGAGTCTAACCCATTCACTAAAACCAATGAGAAAACATGTCCAAAGGTCTTTCTATCAGCTCTAACAGCTTGTACTCTGTACTGCTCACCGAACATAGTGTTCTACATGCGTGGAATTGTAAAATGCTGAGTTACTAATTGCCACTGGGGCCATGCAAGTCCAGTTGTTACAACTGTATTGTATAGATTTTTTGAGATTATAGATGTGTTTATTAAATTTGATAAACCTTATGTGCATTTAAGTGAAGAAAGGAATACAGGTATAATCCTAAAGAGATTTTTTTTTAATTTATCTGGTATTCTCTCATTAGTGGGGGAAATCCCAGCAATTAATAAATAATGAATTAATCCATTTTAGGAATTTAAAACACCAGTCTGTGTTGGAGCCATAACACAAGCAGTCCTTTATACTCGGATGAAACTTTTTTCTTTCCATACTAATTTAATATTTGTATTACACTGATATATATTAAACCAAACCTAATGTCTAATGAAAGATATTAATGCATTGATGGCATCTGTGCTTGCAAAAAAATTCTTTATTATTATTATTATTATTATTATTATTATTATCCCCCAACATTACCAGTCAAATATTTGGACCCGCTTGACTAAATATTCATATATTCTTCATTGTCTAAAATATTTTGTTCAATCATTCAAACTGGTTTACTCACTCACTGTTGTCAGAGTTGTGATGGATCCACTGTCTTTTCAAGCATGAGACATGAATACATGCCAAGATACCATGCATGCACGTTCATTCACTCTTATGCACATCTTAGTGCTGCCAATCCACCTACTGGCATGTATTTGGAAGGTGTGAGGAAAACAGAACAAGGACAACACCCATAGACTAGAGAAATTAATGTGACCCTGGAGGGAAATAAATGTTGTAACACTGCATATGCGCAATGGAGAACTATGAAACCTATCAAACGATACCACGGCAGATGCATGCCGTAATCACAGTAAAAGGCGGTCAAACTAAATGTTGGAACGTGCAGCTTTTTATTGGCAGTGTATATAAAATCACGGCTAAAAATGGTCAAATACTGTATGTCTTCTGACAAGGTTGTTTAATAAAATAAGAAGCTACTTACTGCACCAGTTAGGGTTGAATAACCTGCTATTAGCTGACACAGAAATTGAATTGAATACCTTTTGCTTAGTTAAATCCAAGTGATGACCTTTGTGTTTTGGCTGGGCGGTGTATACATATAAAACTTCTCTCACTCTCACTCATCATCTGTACCATTTTATCTTGTATACTGTACAGGGTCACGGGGGGTCTGGAACCTATCCAAGAAGACTTAGGGCATTAAGCAGAGTACACCCTGGATGGGGTGCCAATCCAGCGCCAGGCACACACACACATACACACACGCTCATTCGCACACTATGGGCAATTTGGGAACGCCGATTAGCCTAATCTGCATGTCTTTGGACTGTGGGAGGAAACTGGAAATAAGCAAAATTATCTGCCAGTAGAACAACAAATGTACTGTATGTTTACAAATGTGTAGAATTTGTCTAAATTATGACTATATATAAATTGGCTTATATATCTTTTATTTGGTTTATCGATTATTTTTATGTTAACTCTTATTATAATAAGAAATATTATATACAATTGATCAGACTCAAGATATTTTCACTTGCTAAAATCTATATATATTTTTTGCAGTGTAAAAATTGCAAGGGTTTAATTGACAGGAGAAATATTTAGTAATTTAAAACATCAGATAACGTGAAAGAATAATGCACATTCTACACAAAAAAATGATAATATGTACTTTTTTTTATTTAATTAGTCTGACATAAGCACATCAATTTTTCCCTTATATATTTAACTTGAGTGGAAATTCTGCCCTTAATTTATATATGTTGACCTGAAACAAAAAAAGTTTCATATATTAAGTTAGATGAGAAATTAAAAAGTAGATCATGCACCATGCAGCATTTTTAAATGAAATGGTATGGAGTTTGGAAAAGTGATTTTCCAAAGTTTTGCTTATTTGCAGATTCACAACGGAATCTATTTAAATTATAAATACAATAATTAATGCTGAATAGTATCTCATTTCCATAGAAATAATATGTTTAATAATATATTTATAATTTCATTTAGGAATGGTGCATTACTGTAGCACACTGTACCAAAGATAACATACTGTAGCAGTGGCATTGAGGCAATAGAGAAGGTAACTGAACTAAATTGACTCTTATAGAAAGAAAAAAAAAATCCATATTTAAATGCTTCCACTTGTTTTGTACACTGCAAACCCCTCTCTAAGCACATTCTCATACTGAGAGCCACAATTAAATATTAACCGGCTTGTTGTTCTCTTTTAGCCCTTTACCTCCACTGCACCTCTTGAGCAGGACATTTTGTTTGTACGACTGGAAGACCTGAGGATCAGCACCGTGTTACATCACAGACTGTGCAAACAAGCTTATCAATGTTTTGCACTCCTGCACGAAGATTACGTGCAAAGTGTGAACCGAACACTTTTTTAAAGAAATACTAAATTAATGATATTAAACAAAATATTCCAGGATGGGAATACAAGCAGTAAATATTGGTCCTAATGAGACGTGTTCCGATTACAAAAGGTAAAAAATATATATATATTTTTATATAAATAGGTCAGTCAGTGCCCTAGCCATGTGCTGCTATTTCGCTCTGATGCATACACTCTCTGACACATACTGCATCCTTATCATTTGATCATTGCTGTTTTTGGCTCTTCTGTGCTGTGGTACTGGAAGTCTGTCAATGGGTTATTGGAGATTAATTTACTCCTAGACTTGAATGCATTAACATTAAAAGAGCAGGCACACATTAACATCTACCTGGCATCTGCAAGAGCTGACGTAGATGGATGTGCGATGTGACGTCGCTATAAAGCTAAGAAAAGTCAGTTGAGCAACAGCAGTCAATGTGGAACATCACTGGATGCTGAGCGTGGTAACGGATGTTAGGACGCGTCTTTATTCACAACATGGTATGTTTTCTTATTCGACATTACTTTTTAAAAATTTTGTGACTAGGGATGTGAAACAATAAAAGAAAAAAAATAACAACTAAAAACATAAAAAATATACATTTGATAAATGTATTTTGAAAACGTGAACAACGTCGCTCTAAATTGTTCCAGAGTGAAAATTCCATATTAAAAATTGTTTAACTGGTTAACTGGTTATATATATTTTTTCTGATTCACGAAAGCGTAGCTTAAATCTAATTCTTTTTCAAAATGATTAAAAATCATCAGTTACTGCATACTAGAAAACCATTACTTAAGGGTATTGTGGAAAATAGCTCTAAATTCTGTGTATAAAGTACTTTTCTTATGATTCTGCATTTTTTTTTCCTTTTTAAATTTAATTGTAACCAGATTCCAGCTTAAAAGTGAGCAGAAATATCAAAATCGTGTTTCTGTCCAAAACAAGGCAAACAGACTAATTAAATAAAAAAAACTATGATTTTTTGGAACTAACAGTAACTGTACATGTTGCAAAATTAAATTTATACAAATTGCAGAATGTTTACTTTTTTATATGAATTTATTACACAAATCAGTGTTAAATATGTTTACAAAACATTGTTGTAAAAAATTATAAATAACCAAATTGTCAGAAAAGAACAGCAGTAATTAGTTAATCTTATATAATAATAATAATAATAATAATAGCAACAACAACAAAAAACAACAATTATACCACACCACTGTTGAATTCTCAAATTTGAATGGTTTAAATATACAAAAAAAAATTGCCATTTTAGAAAAGAGACAGATTATTGGCGTGCAAAAAAAAAAGAAAGAAAATAAACAACTAAGGAGATTTTAAAATGACTGAAACTGGGTTAAGAATCGTCCAATTCATTATTAAAACCTAGAAGGCTAATGCTGAACCATCAACTTTGTGGAAAAAATAGAGTCAGAAAAAAAATATGAATAAATATGAATGAATGCAAAGTTGCCTTGTAAAATAATCGACAGTAGAAATCACACAATTCAGCGGGAACTCAGAGAACTGGGACTAAACATCTGTGTGGCCATATAAACACCACGTGTTAGAGAGACTAATCAGAAAAAAAAGGTTTCAGGCTTTCCTAGGCAGGATAAAGATTAGACTTTGGAGCAATAGAAAAAGGTCATGTGGTCTGATGAGTCCAGACTGATCCTATTCCAGAGCGATGAGTGCGTAAGAAGGGAGAAGCATGAAGCGATGCAACCATCATGTATAGTGGTCACTGTACAAGCCTCTGGAGACAGTGCTATGATCTGGGGTTGCTTCAGTTGGTCAGGTCTAGACTCATCAACGTTGTGTGGCAATAAAATGAAGTCAGCTGACGACCTGTAGTATGTACTGAATGACCAGGTTATCACACATCTATAGAGGTTTTTCCTCTGATGGCACGGGCATATTCTAGGACTCAAATTGTGAAAGAGTGTTTCTGGGATCATAACGAATCATTTTCCACATGAACCGGCCACAACACTGTGCGCCGTAATCACTGCTAAAGCCAGTCGAATGAAATCTTAGAGCGTGCAACATGTGTTTTGGCCCAGCGGTGTATCAATGCAGTCATTCCTTAAACTTTCTAGATTAAAAATGTGTAGAATTGTTGAAGGTTTTATTTCACATTTTTGGAAGGAGTCTTCATTGTCAGGGCTACGTCTCACTCAGTGTGTTAATAACTTCAAGAGACAAGATAACAAGAGACTGTTTGACTGTTTACTTACAACATTAAATGTATCTATAAATAGATTTTTTTTTAATTCTGTAATAATAAATACATCAAGAAAAGGTTTATTGGTGAATTGCTGTGGTATAAGAAATAAAATACTTTGTGACATGTTGTTATTGAAAAATAATCAGTGATGGAGTGAGGTGTTTTCCAGAGTATTGGGGAGAACAGAAAACAACCTGCATGGATGGAAAAGAATGTTGTAAATGACAGAAATGTAGAAGCTGTTAAGAAGATTTAGAGCTTTTATCTGAATAAAGTTTTACCTTGGCGAGGAGTCACTCAGTCACTCTGTGAAGGTTAATCATATTATTATTAGTTTTTTTTTTCTTCAGTTTTTTAATAATCTCCATACATATACAAAATGTTTAAAGCAGTGCTTTGGATGTACATACATCAAGGTCAAGGTCATCCATGCTGGGTGGCTCTCCTTTCTTGTTCATGTCAGACAGCATCTATATGTATCCAAATGGTGTATAATTAACAGCTACGCAATAATCTCACTAGTTTTGTCCCGATTATATTCTGCATTCTTGTAAACTGCTTCAGATAAAAACTTCTCCAAAGCTAATGAATTTAAGTTTGTAAAAAAGAAAGCCAAAGTGGCAACAGTGATGAGGAAGTGTACTCACATCCATGTACTCTTCAAACTCAGCCTGGCCGTCCTCCTGCTCATTTTCCCAATCTCTCCAGTTATCGAAGTCTACTGAAAGCCATGCTGGCTGTGAGGATCAGAACAGCAACAAGGTGAGAGGGATAAATGTCCACGTTAAGTTTTCCCTGAGTGTGGCAATGCATCCCAATGTTGAAATAAAACGTACAGTAAAAACAATCTATTTTTTTCAATATGTATTTTCCTCAGAAAATCACATAACTTCTACCCAGTACACTACATTCACTACATTCACTCTGGTATGAATGCCTTTACCAAACATTCATTCATCTTCAGCTAGGAACCTTGTCCTGATCAGGGTTACAGTGGTTTCTGGAGGCTATCCTAGGAATGTTGGCTGTGAGATCGGAATACACCCTGGACACACACGTTCACAAATAGGGGTAATTTAATATCACTAATCCATTTACGTGCATGTTTTTGGGAGGTTGGAGGAAACGTGAGACCCCTGAGGATGTGAACCGTTACACTACACTACAACTGCACAATGACCTAAAAGTCACGAACGAACCAGGGATTCCCGTTGCGACCCAATGACATGAAACATCATAGCAAAAATGATTTTTTTTTTTTTATTATAAATGTACAGTATTATTAGTGTTACCTTAGCTGTGTCTTTAGTAAGACGAGGCCAGGCTACATTGTCCTTCATTTTTCTTATCAGAACATTAATGGTCCGGTCAAGTACCTTCTCTCGGGAATCCTAAAAGAAAAAACAAAAAAAAAAAAACAAAAGGAAAAAAATTACATTTTCCATGATACACCATTGTAAAGCAAATTATGCGTTTTCCATGTCAGTTACATGTTTTCTTAAACTGTACTTCTTATCCATGTTTACACTACAGTGGTGTTAAATTCTTCATTCTGATTGGTCAGAATGATGGATTCAACTTTTACAACAAGCAACAATTCCAAAACAAATCATGGGTTGTATGGAAAAAAAAAAAAACAGTTATTTGTCACATGTACTTTACAGCACAGTAGAAAGATTTTTTTAGTGAACTGAGCATATCCCAGTTAGGAAGCTGGGGTCAGAGCGCAGGGTGAGCCAGGATACAGCGCCTCTCAACCAGATACCAAGGGTTAAGAGCCTTGTTTAAGGGCTCAACAGTGGCAACTTGACAGTGCTGGGGCTCGAACACCTGGCCTTCTGATCAGTAACCCAGAAACCCACAGCCTTAACCATTTGACCCACCACTGGCACATGTTATTAAATTGTTAATAAAGTAAGAATGGTTAAGCAAAGACAACAACTAAGGAGATTACTGAGAACTGATTTAAGAACTGTCTAACATATTAATAAAATCTTCATGGAGGAAATGTGGTAAATAAATGAATCATGAATGGGTGATTGTTGGTGAAATTGCATCAGAAAAATTTGACAGTAGAAATCACAGCTGGTAGAGGAGACCTTTATATACCTTTCCTGTGAGGAGACCTTAATTCAGCATTTTTTGGAAGAAGTCAGCGCTTCATAACATAATAAAGCAAGCCGTATTTGTGTCTTATTAGACGAAAAATAAGAGAGGTTGTGAGGAAATAACTGTTTATAGCTGTTATAAAGTAAGAGATACCAGGGATCACTGTGCTGGAGACCCTCCATAACATAAGATGGGCGGGGCGTTCAAGTCAAACCGGGACTTGTGATGAAATTACTTGTGAAAGAAGGCATAAAACTGATTGACTTTAAGCATGGTACGTTAATGAGACTCTTTGCTGCATAAAAAAGAAAAGAAAAAAAATTTGGAATGGTGCAAACGTTTTAAAGAATCCTGACTTATCCACGAATCCACTGCAATTGTTCCTGTGAATATTCAGCAAGTGGAACAGCTAAATCGATGGATATCTTGATGCCAACTCGCATAAGCTTGCTGAAGACAGGCATCTGTCTGTGGGAACTGTACGCACAATCATACACCATCACCACTTGCGTATTACATGAACTCGGCTGGAAGTTATTCTCCATCCCTCCCACAGTCCTGACCTCGCTCCAAGCCATTTCTACATGTTTGGGCCATTAAAGGAGTTCCTGGGAGGCCAGGGCTTCAGATGCAAAGGGAGCAGTCTGATCATGCCTCTATCAGGCGGTCTATCTTGATGGGAATCAAGCACTAATGAAACCTGAGATAAATGCATTAGTGTAGCAGGGGATTATATGGAAAAATAAAGAAGTCCCAGTTTGACTTGAACACCCCTGTTATAAACAAACTAAATATATACAATTGTAATGGTAAATGAATTACTGTTGAATAATAGGAATTAAACACTTTAGTACATCCTTTTATAATAGTACTGTATATATTCTTTATGTCAGGCTGCATCACACCACATGCCATGTGGTGTTTTACAGTAATTCTTTACTGGCTTGAGAAGTCAGCTGTTATTCACCACACAAAGCAATAAGTCATATATGATCCTGCATGGTCCAAAAGTCAAAACACACAAACAAAGACTGTGTCATTGCTAAAAATACCTTTAAAACTGAAGGTTTTTAAGAGAGGATATTTATATAAATTTTGCAATTGAACGCATTACATTCAAGCAATTGAAATTATGCTAAGAAATTAAATAACAGAATAACTTTTAAGACTGTCATGGAGTGTTTGTGCACAGTGGATGAATTATTTGCTGCTGAAGCACAGGTTTGTGAGCTTACATGTCTGAGCACTCGGTCATAAAATTCGATCTCGTTATAGATGTTGTTGTCATCATCATCTTTGCAGCTGAAAAACAAAAGTGTGAAGAAATTAATTATCAGATGGCTTGTCATCTAGAATTGACATAGATATTAAAGCTTAAACAACAGTTAGTTCTGACCGAGAAATCTGCCTGGAAGAGAGACAGTGGTGATAATAGAAGGTAACAGCACTGGAACGTTTAACTATGTGTATCACATCGCATCACAGGTGTTCTAACAATAGTTAATTATCCTAGCTTTTGGTTTCAGCATGGGCCCAAGTAGTTCTGTACGGTCCGGGGTACTTAGGGAGGAGCAACTACCTGCCATTCAAAACTAGTCACTGAAGCACTCTTAGAATGAGAACACATCTGATAACGTTATCATCTTAAACAATTATTGGTATCATGATGGGACTTAACTGATAAACACACACGCACAAACGCACTGATCAACAACCATCCAGAAATCTCACACACCATCCTAAAATTGCTTTTTGGACATTATTTACATACACTATTTGCACAAAGACTGTTTTTTTTATATCTTCGCTGCTAATTACAAGAAATGTAATGTAATTACCTCGGTATTGGATTGTGTTGTTTGTCGTGTTGTCACGCTAAGTTGCACATTTGCACGTGCACTTTATGTTGTCTTGTTGTAAGGTACTTAATTTTACTTAATTTTAAAATGTTAATTTTGTCTTAGGTGTCTTAGTTAGCTAGTTAGTTCTTGTTAATTTATGTTGTAAATGTATGTTGTATGTACATAGCACTTTGGTCCTGGAGGAATGCTGTTTCGTTCCACTGCACTGAACTGTATTTGGTTGAAATGACAATAAAAGCCTGCTTGACTTGACTACTTGAACATGTTGTCTCCTTAATAATTGCTTGTATGTCATTACATAATGTCTCTGAACCATTTGCGCTGTTTTATTTCTGCCTAACTAGCTTCTAACATAAGGCTAAATCCCAAATCCCTCTCTAACCCCTGATTAAGGACACTACTAGTTGTGTGGGACAAGAGATTGTACACCCTAGCATACCAGCTTTCCATTTTTATGCTATTTGGGATTGAACCTAGAAATGCAGACGTTGATGTTATAAAGTGGAATAAGAGGGCCACAGCCACATCTCAGTCATATTTGATCCCTTAAAGTTGTCTGTATTTCGTAGACTTATATCCTGAAGCTAGTATGGAATGAATAGGGATGAAATTTTATAAAGACTTGAGACTGGAGTGAAGGTTTACTGTCCAGTGGCTGGAGTTGTTCACAAAAAGCAAATGTTCAAGAACCTAAATGTGTTTGAATGACTCGATTCAAAACCAACAAATACCTTTAAGGATTTATACTTATGCAAGGCGTAGCAATATTTTAAAGCAATTATTCTTTTTACTTTCATAGCAATAGATTCTCACCTTAGGATCATTTTGGTGTCCTGGATGTCGACCTGAACGTTTGTCGCTTTCTGAATCAGGAAGTTTACAGTAATGTACTTTTTTCGGTCAAACCAAAGTGTTTTTGCTGGTTGACTTTAAGCAAGAAGGAACAAAACATCATATGATTAACACTTTGAATTCAAATGCCACAACATTTTTAAAATAACCTATTACATATTATCATTTCAATTTCATTAACTACACCACTGTCTACACAGATATTCACAGCACACTAGATTTTCACCCACCAGTTCTCCGGTCTGACAATTTTTGGCATCTTGAGTCTTCAGAGATCACTTTTCAGGTTCAAATCTTTGGATTCTTAATGTCTAATCCAGTATATTTCCCCTGAAATTTTGCAAACTCTTAGTCCACACTGAGAGGGAGCACAGTGTGTGTCTGTGAATAATTGCTCAGTGATCTGGGCTATTTTAGGATGGACAGTATCAGCTGCTAGAGGTGCCGCCTTCACCCCTCCACCCCATTCCCATTTAAAGGCCTGAGTGGAACACTCGGGAAAGCCACAGTGTTTTCTTTTTCCCCTATGTGTAAATGGGGGGTGGAGAATCTTCTAGAAACTCAGCATGGGTGCAAACGTTGTCACATGTTCCTCAGCCTTTTCAAGCAGCATTAAGGTTCCACACACAATTAAACGTTTGCAAAAATGCACTGCTCTGGACATTTTCATATTTTTCTGCTATTGTCAGCAAATTTACCTAATTATATGTAATGAATGTAAAATTTCCTATAATTTTTAAGTGGGGTAAAATAAAATTGATGTTTTTGATGTATTGGCCTCTCCAAGGTAGAATTGATGATATGTCTTACTCTTTATTTCTTAATAAATAAATAGAATTGGAAGTTTAGTACAAACAGAAGTATGCAAAAGTTTCGATCCACCCATAATTTTCTTCATATATTGCTTCCAACTAGATAGGCTTTCTTACAGAATATTTTTAATTTAGTCTTGATGAATAGTTTTTCAGGCTTTCTTAAGCCTAATTTCATGCATGAACCATTAAGAAACAGGTCCAGATGATGACAGATGGTCAGGCCAGTAATTAGTACACTGTTGATGCTGAATGCCGAGTGGTTGGAACAGACGAGAGGGGAAATGAGGTTGCTGCTGAGGTTGTTACATAAACAAATACACCTTCGCTCCCAGTTCAGGTATTTTAAACGCCCTCACCTCAGACTGCTGTCTATATGTTTTGCTCTAACAACTCTATCTTCGTTTTTGTTTTTAAATCTCATACTGTCCACTGTTTTTATTATTATAAATATACTGTTTTTGTCTTTTAGTAGCTGTACTGCAACAACGGCCCTCGTGAAGAAAAAAATGTTAAAAAGGCTGTAGCAGTGAGGGAGATTAATCTGTTTAACGGGAATTAAACCACATTTCCACAAAACCCTCAAAAGGAGGCAAAGGCAAGTGTCATTAGAGAGGTTCCTTGTTA
The DNA here is from genome assembly GCA_028565275.1 of Leiocassis micropogon. Classification (NCBI taxonomy): domain Eukaryota; kingdom Metazoa; phylum Chordata; class Actinopteri; order Siluriformes; family Bagridae; genus Leiocassis; species Leiocassis micropogon. The sequence goes on from JAOVVA010000054.1 coordinate 20,329,671, forward strand.
AAGTCATGCAAAAAGATATTTATAACCAGACAGAGACTCTGTCAGAGAGGAGTGATTCTGTTAGTGTGTGTGAAAGTCGTCCTACACAGTTTTTAT
>JAOVVA010000054.1:20331050-20336050 GCA_028565275.1 Leiocassis micropogon
TATATAAATGATTAAATATCACTGAATCTGAAACCTACACCATGAAGTAAGAGTAATAATGAGTAACAAGTCACAAGTAAGTGTGCTGCTTTAAATCATTATGACGGCACATAAACATAGCATATGTATACACCGCCATCTTCTGGTGGAATTATTTACAGCAGTTTTCTTCATCATTTCCGGTTTTGGTTGGTTCCAACCGGAAAAGAGAATGTGGCGCGCGATAGAGGCTGTTGTTGCTTCAACTACACAGTTAGTCCATTTTAAAGTCCGCGCTCTGAATGAAAAAAGGCAAACCGGTTTAAAATAAAAAAGACAAACACAGAAGACAGGGTTATTTTTTGCCATTGAGAAGAAAAGGGGATTACTTTACTGTCATAATGCCTCGAAGAAAGGTAAGAATGGAGATGTAACGAAAGGGTCAATGTTTCTAGCGAAGCCGCGGGTGGAGTTGCCTCATATAGATCCGTGTTCACTACATAGGTGCACTACTTAGTGCGTTGGTGAAATACCACGGTTGTTTATCTAGTGCCCTTTGTATCTGGTGGGATAGATTTGTGATTGAACCGCGGCCAGAGTTTATAGCAGGACTCCTCTTTTGTACTAGCAGGATGCCTGTTAGGCTTTTCACACTCGGCTCGTGGTTTTGACGTGAATATTACGGATAAATTATGTTTTCGATAGTTTAGATACAATAATAACGAAAAAAACACCGTGAGACGGATGTAAATAGACGTGCTGAAGTGTGAGTCGTCCACTGGCTGTAACGTTACACTAAAGCTAACTAAAAATCTACGAGCATTGTTGTGCTAACTTAGCTCTTTTATATATATTTCTAAAAAACGAAACCGCATACCGCCAGTAATTAATAATCCCTGCTAGAGAGTGTATACGTCTGTCTGGAAACCGGTATAACGCTACGTTCGGTAAGCTGGCTAACACATGAGCTAACGTGTGCCAACTCCGAATCGTTTGCGTGAAAATGAGTCGACTCGTGAACCGGGTTAATGATTCGAATCCGCTGTTGGTCACGTGACCTACCCTTCCCAAGCTAACAGTACTGTGATGAGAGTTAGAAACTGTCTGCCTGTATGTAAACATTTTATTTATATACAGAGTCAGCCCAAATAAATTTATACACACTTCAGGAAAAGTTAAACTTGTATATATATTTTAATATAAAGTTTATTCCTATTGGTTATATAGTTATAATATTGTGATTATAATAACAATATTATAATATCATTTATATTATAATGGTGTAATATACATCATACTTTATTTCTTTTCCTTAAGTGCAATAATAATAAGATTTGCCACCATAACAGTGATGCATTGTGTGTTCTGTCACCTTAAACAATTTGATCTACACTTACAATTTGATCTACACTAGCGCTTCTGTTGGATCATATTACATGGACCACTCATCGTGTGCATCAGTAAGACTTGGCCACTCATGACCTCGTCGTCAGTTCAACGGTTTTCCTTCCTCGGATCACTTTTGGTCGTCCTGTCCACTGCAGACCGTAAAACATCCCACAAGACCTGCATTTCTGGAGTTGCTCTGACCCAGTCGCCTAGCCGTCAAAATCTGGCCCTTCTCACAAGTCCTTACGCTTGCTCATTGCTTTTGCCGATATTAAAAATGTAGCTAATGTGAGAATGGCCAAATTGTGATGGCTAGAGCACTGGGTCATTCCAAGGAAGGAAAACTTGAATATGTAACTGGTTAACTGGTGACAGGGTCATGGGTGGCCAAGGCCCACTAATACACATGCGGAGTGAAGTCTGGCCCGTGTAGTCCGATGAAATAGAAGTATTAGTGTAAATAAAATTGAGAAAAAGGTTCCACTATAAAGGTGTCAGAACATAGCGCATCACTGTTTTGGTGGCAAAGGGGTGACCTTCTCAATATTAGGCGTGATGATAATGTTATGGCTGATAAAGAAAAAAAGAATACATATATTAGGACCGGCATAAAAACATATGATATAAAGGCCTACCCTAAAATAAAATGTATCACGTTTTCCTTATGTGAAAATTACATTGCTGATATTTTCACATAATTCCATATGTTACAACGTTAAATATGGCATGATTTATAAAAAAAAAAAGAACAATATAATGTTCTTTGCCCATGGCATTTATGTAAATTCTGAGCATTTTATTATGATTATTAGTATTATTTATTTATTTTTAAATGAACCATCATTAATTCAACACAGTTTTATTTGTTAAAAGTTTTTAGCATTAGATGTTTGTGAGAACACTTCACCCCCAAAGTCCGGTTCATCAGTGAGAACATAACCGTTCCACGCTTGGGAACCGTAACCTGAGTCCGCTGGGAAAAGTGTTCTCGGGACCAGTATGGTGTAACTGGGTTGTGGATCAAATTAAACATGGAGGCAATTGTACCTGAGAATGGAAGTAGTTCTCTGTGTAGACACAACGTCATCAGTGCGGTTGGTGTTCTCCGAAATGTGTGCACGTTTCACGCGCCAGTCTTATCCTCAGATCCTCATAGCCATAGCTGATAAGAGAGAGTGTTACTCTAGACTTGTCATGAAATATCAGACATGAGGTGTGTTCCGATCGGCCTGAAGTACACTTTACAGGGTCATGTTAAGTGTGACTCCTAACCGCAGGGAGCGAAGCTGATCAGTTTAATGGGAAATGCGAACGGTGTAGGGAACAAGTGAACAGCGTGTCTTCACTTCACGGGAAAAGGGATTGAAAAATTTCCCATCAGTCAGTGCATCTCACTTGAGCCTGAAAAAAAAAAGGAGCTCGAAAAAGGATTTGTTAATTTATTTGTATTAATACATCATATTAATAGGACACAATAATATATATATTTTTATTTAATCAAGAAATCCTTAGTATTATATAGATTAGTAATCTGTAAAAAAAAATATATATATATCTCAGTACATCTTTAATCTGTTATTATTATTATTATTATTAGCCAGTAATTTATTTACAAACTGTACCCGCTTTAATAATTTAATAATGGTTTTTGTTTTAATGAATTTTCAAGATTTAATGTCCGTTGTGTGAAATTTCCACAGCAACGGGTATCCGAGGTGCTTATGTTACCATGGTAACGAACCGAGTAGGGGATGTGCCATCTGTGCTGGTGGCTTCGCAGGTTGGTTACGAATGGTGGTTTTGTCGAGGGAAGTTTCACCGACAAATCTAGCAGGGAGTAGGGCGCACCCTGTGAAGTACATTTCGGTGAAGTACATGTGACGCGGTTATAGCATGAGGGTGACTTTTTTTCTCTTTTGTTTTAATGCCTGCTCACAAACCAAGTAGATGCATACTGCCACCTGCTGTATCGGAGGGTGTAAATATTCGAGCATGCCCAAAAACAATGTGAACACCGGCCAGTGAGCGAGAGAGGAACAATCGTTTTTGAGTATCTATGAATCTGTCGCACCTAATGTGAAAAAGCCCTTGGAGAGAACCCAGATTCGAAAGGGAACCCGTCCTCCTCAGGCAGACACCGGACAGAAAACTGTGACGATCGTTAACGTTAGAAAGCTATGCTTGTAACCCCATACGCCGTGTGGACGATAGTGTGTGGACACCCAACCGTCACAACAATACGTGTCAATCATCCAGGTGTTAAACGCCCAAGCTTTTAGATAATGAGTGGTATAACATCGTCCTTATTCTAACTCAAGATCTTGAGTCACTATGAGCGAGTAAAGTTGTTCTTGTTCTTCGTTTGCTTGCAGAGAGCCGCCGGGAGCAGTTCAGACGGGACCGCGGACTCGGATGACTCCACAGAGCACGAGAAGACCGACAGCTCGCACAGTGACGCGAATCCACGAAGTAACGCACGGCTAACTAGAGCTTCTGTCCGCCTCAGTCAGAGCTCACAAGGTAAAGTCGCAACTGCTAGACAGAACAGTGTAGAAGCAGCAAACAGTGCCGTAGTGGAACTATGTGCCCGAGGCTTTAGAATTTAGCCATTAATCAGTCTGTTTATCCATACAAACTGCTTGTCAAAACAAAACAGTAGTGTTCGAGATTTTGAAAGAGTCGAAGCACATCAGTGAACCAGGCTTAACTCAGACTGTTATTTATATCTGTTATTTGCAGGTATTAAATCGTTAACATGCTGTCGAATAACATGATTTAACAAAAGCAAACCACATTTCATTCTGGTACAGACCATGATAAAACTGCTTTATGACGAAGACATACAGTAGATGACATAAATCTAACTTGATTTGGAAAAGTTCAACACACTATATTGCCAAAAAACCTTATTCATTCGCCTGCCTTCACATACATATGAACTTGAGTAACATTCAGTTCTTAATCCATATGGTTTAATATGATGTTGGCTGATTCGCAGTCATGTTGGAACACGAAGGGGTCATTCATCCCCCAACTGTTTTCACAAAGTTGTGAGCATGAAATTGTCCTGGTACGCTGAAGCATTAAAAGTTCCTTCCACTGAAAGTAAGGGGCCGAGCTCGACTCCTGAAAAACAACCCAACACCAGTTCCGACATGATCTGGTTGATTAAGCAAGGTCCATAAAGACATGGATGACGAGTTTGGTGTGGAAGAACTTGAGTCCCGACCTCAACCTGATAGAACAGCTTTGGGATGAATTAGAGTGGAGTCTGTAAACCAGGCCTTCATGTCCAACATCAGTGTCTGACCTCACAGATGCGCTTCTGAAAGAATGGTCCCAAATTCCCATAAAACACACTCCTAAACCTTGTGGAAAGCCTTCACAGAAGAGTTGAAGCTGTTATAGCTGCACAGGGTGGACCAACTTTGTAGTAAGGAACTGGATGTTACTCAAGATCATATGCATGTGAAGGCAGGCGAGCGAATACACACTATTCGCTCGCCCTTGTGAACGTCTCGGTTCACAAACTCTCCAGAATACGACCAAAAAAATTGGCTAAAATCTGTCCCTGTTCGTGTCACAAACTCCTCCTCAGAAACTGCCATCCCGAGCTGCCGCTATCAGCTAAA
>JAOVVA010000054.1:20341050-20343044 GCA_028565275.1 Leiocassis micropogon
TTCTGTGCACTGACTTACCTGACTAGTGGGAAGCCTGAACATACAGTTCTTGACACACCTCTTGAAAAAGTCAGGTGGTGTGTTCGAAAGTGCGCATCTATTTCGATTGTTGCATCCAGCTTAAAGAAATAAAACATCGTTATAGAAGATTCATCCATACAAAGGTGGGGGGTGATGGAGACGGACCTGAAGCAGAGGGGGTATTCACGATGTTTGAGGCATGACTCGAAGCAGCTGCTCAAGCAGTATTGTTCATGTGCGTTGTGTATCATACGTGCATTCTGAAGAATGAACCGTGACATTTATTAGGTTGCACGTTGAAGCTGAACCATCCATGAATCATAACCTGGTTTCCAGGTGAAACTGTAGAACATTTCGGGTTTCATGCACAGTGAGAAGAAGTTTCTGTTTAAAACTTTTCTCTGGTGTTTTGATTGTTGCTATTGAACAATGTGAGCTGAAAATTCTGAAGTGTTTACTGATCTAGAAAATCCTGAAGATTGGGAAGGCAAAACAGACCTTTTTGAAATTCAAACACCAAGTATAATAGGAAAAGCTTTAAGCGGTAATATGCTAAAATTCAATTTGATTTAAAAAAAAAAACTTTATTTATCCCCATGGGGCAATTTCAGGCACGCAGAGTAGTTAAAAAAAACATCAGTGCAAATACCAAATAAAATAACATAAATAAAATATAAACAGGTTGGAATGATGATAAATAGACTTAGTCTGTAAGTGCAAAAAGCTTGAATAAACATCTGTATAAGATTTCTGTAAATGAATATAAACTGTAAAAACTTTGAATAAAAAGGTACTGTTTAATAGACAAAACTTAGTATAGTTAGAAGAGAGAAGTAGAATAAGCTGAAATGGACGGATGCGTATGTTAATTAATTAAACTTTAAGTGAGTTGTGCAGTATGTAACATTGGTATGTAGCAGCAAAGTAGACTAGAGTAGTTCAATTAAAAAAAAACAGATTTGTTTAGTGGAAGAAAAGACGAAAATCCATTTTTATAAATAAAGAGATATTTCTAAAAAACATTTATAAAATATTGAAACAGGTTTAAGTGCTTCTTGTATTAGAAGGGTGTTTCTTTTCATTTCCCGTCTTCACTTTTTGCCTTCTCTTCAGTTATTTTACACATACTATATGTTAAATTATAGCACTTATTTAGGTGTATGTGTGTTTTGTTTTGTTTTTTTCCCCCCTGTGTGTTGGATTTGCTCAGGAGAAGCTGCGTATGCAAGGGCAAATCACCGAAGGCAGTAACATGATAAAAACCATCCTGTTCGGCCGCTACGAGCTGGACACCTGGTACCACTCGCCGTACCCAGAGGAGTACGCCCGGCTCGGCCGCCTCTACGTCTGTGAATTCTGCCTGAAGTACATGAAGAGCCAGACCATCCTGCGCAGACACATGGTACATAATCTCAGGCTTTGTAAAATGTCGTTTCTTTTCAATCAAACTGTGATTTAATAAGCGACCTATATATTTTTCTTTTGCTATAGCCTTTTATTTTTTAAAGAGAATCGTCTTTTGCCCTCTATTAAACAGTGCTAAGTAATAATAATAATTAAGACATGTGAGATCCTGCGAGCATTGCGGTGGCACACTTTAAGACACCATGTTATTCTCAATAATTTCAATTATTATTTATTCAATTGTTAATCTCAATCATTCTCAATAGTATTTTTGAAGATGTCTAAATCTAGATGAAATATAAGTTAGGACCTAAGAATACACTTGAAATAATAATCAAATATGCATGTGCAAGGATTTACTATAGTATTATATTATTCTTTATATTATTACTATGTTTATTTGTTTTTTTTTTCCCTCTCTTTAAGATCGATTAATGTTTAGAGCTTTCCTAAGTAAGTGTAGTGCTTGGTCTTCAGCCTGTATAGTATAATTAGGGTTGGGTACCGAAAACCGGTGCCAATACGGCACCGGTACCTATATAACCGGTATGTACCGGACCGAAACAGAA
>JAOVVA010000054.1:20356038-20368645 GCA_028565275.1 Leiocassis micropogon
ATATATTTTTTTTTAAATTTTATTTATTTTTTTAAAATTATTATTATTATTTTTTCCATCAGTGATACAACTTTATGGTTATGAAGTAGCAAATGATACAATGGCCACAGACTTTCCCTTGAATGCCACAAGCAGAACGATAAGGCCAGGTCTGATTCAGGACTCAAATCGTCCTCATTATTTCAGTGAAGGGAAGACTCACATCTCTGTAGTGCTCAAGAAGAAACCCACCGTGAGCTCAATCAGTTCTTCAGATTTCGTTTTACACTGTTGAGATGATGAGATGAATCATGACTGAGAACTGTCCGTTCTCCATACAGCATGATTTCCTCCAGCTTCACCCAGTGAGGGTATCTGTAGAATGTCTTTATGTAAGGACTGATTGCATTGTAATGAGATTGCCGCTTTTAAGTTTGAAATCGTCCTTTTTTATAAAAATAGATCAACTCGTTCTCAGGCATTTAGAAGTCTTTGCTTCCTGGTATACAGAGCCACCTCATGTGCTGAAGCTATTAAAACCATAAAAGATTTTTTTGGTTTCGTGCCAGGGCCACTGTAACAATCTGAGCTCTAAGAGGAACAGAACGTTCCATGCTTGAATGTTTTTGGCAGATTGCAGAGTCATGATCGGCAACTACAAACCTAGGTTTGATTGTTTATGTCGTTTTTCATAAACGGATTCTCCCCAGATTACATATAATGGCTATTTTTTTAAATCAAGGGAATAATGTTTTAATTATCATAATTTCTTAATCATGCTATTGATGATGATGGTGGCGGTGGAGAGTGCTGTCTAACATGTTGATCCAAAATCTAGAGAGATCAGAAGTGTCAAATTCTCTACAGAAAGGGTCAGTGTGTGTGTGTGCGTGTGTGAGTGCATGTTTTCTTTCCAACCCTGTTTTCAATGAACTCTAAATGTTCTTGCTTGGGTAGATGAACGGAAACTCAAATGACCTTCATCATCATGTACAGTGTTCAGTTAGTCACAGCTTGCTAAGCAAATGTGCGTAATGAATTCGCAGAAAGTTGTCAACTTCAATACTCTGCTTCCATGTAGTACTAAAGATTATCCAGTATGGCTGGATAATGTGTATTCCTCAAGTGTATTCCTCAAGTACGTTCCTCACTTCATTCCTACCATACCAACAACTAGCATTGCAAACAGATATAATTTATGTTATGATTAGTACAACTGAATGGCGGTACGGTGGCTTAGTCGTTAGCAATGTGGCCTTGCACCTCCAGGGTCTGGGTTTGATTCCCAAATCGGGTTCTGTGTGCATGGAGTTTGCACATGCTTGGTGGATTTCCTCCTGGTACTCCGGTTTCCTTCCTTCCTGTCTGAAGACATGCAGATTGCTGTTCCCAAATTACCCATAGTGTGTGAATGTTGGCTAGAGGTCCTACCATGGTTAAAAAAATTGAAATAAATACTATGGCCCCCTAGTTGGCCTAGCAAGGTTCCTATTATTCGACATTAGATCAGAATTTTAGCATTCTAGACAAGCCAAAAATGAAGCTGACTAAAAGTGGACAAAAATCTATCAGAGCCTTTGACAACCATTGTGCATGACCAGTGCAACAATAAAGAAAACCACAAGTAACCAGACATGGAACAGGTCTACCAAAGGAAAACAGCAGCGGTTGACGATGAACAAATGTCACAGATATCACCAATAATTTAAAGGAGGAGTGGTGAAGATATCACAATCCACTGTTTGAAGGAACAAAAGTTCTGGGATTAAGATCAACCATTATCAAAGTGATTGAATGAATGAATGAATGAATGAATGAATGAAATGTTTTGCTTCATCACAACTATACTGCAAAGCATCATCGCAGCTACATGAGTATATCTGCAAAGATGCAAATGATTTAAAGATTACATGCTCATTTGTCAGGCATGTTGGCGGTAGTGTCATAGCTTGGACTTGCATAGCTGCTTCTGAAACAGACACACTTATCTTTATTGATGATGTAACGTCTGACAATAGTGTCAGAATGAATTCTGAAATCTGCAAAAGGTCTGCAAAGTTAAGGGGATGCAACCAATCGAATCAAATCACTCTGCCAACAAAACAAAGCACTTGGTCAGGTGACTACAGTGGAAGGTGTGAGATTGGCCGGCGTTTGAACTTCTGAAGAAGTTTGATATGATTCAACAAGTTTATGGCGATGCTGCAGTGAGTTGTTCAAGGTGTTTTGAGTGGCACGCATGCTTGGAGAATGTAGGATGTGTATCTGGAAGACCTTCAACAAGCTTAACCCCCACGAAAATTTCCATTTGGACATGGACCATTTGGGGACTCGTGCATGATAATGATGCCGTTATGGGGATGCTGCCATTATGGGTATGTCATACGGAATAGTCCAGGCATTTCTCACTGTTGCCGTTAAGTTCATCCCCAGACTGCTAACCCAGGAGCAAAAGGAAAAAACTCTGCCAAGACTTGGTCACAGTGCCATGGATGACCCGTCCTTCATATCGAGGATCATTACCGGTAATGAACCTTGGGTGTATGGGTACGACCCTGAGATGAAGCAACAGTCTTAACAATGGAGGAGCCCATCACACCATGAGCAAAAAAACATCTCGACCAAGTCAAAGCTAAATGTAACTACTTTAGCTAATCTACTATATAAATTTAAAATCTAAAACATATGCTGGGTTGCTTAACACTTTTTTTTAACTATGTGTTCTTTTATAGTTTGTATGTATTCAGTATTAATGTGTAATGTTGAAAATAATAAAAATAAAGAAAAAACACAGAAAGAAAAATCATGTCCAAACTTTTGACTGGTAGTTCATGTATGTAATGAATGTATGTATGTATGTATGTATGTATGTGTGTGTGTGTGTGTGTGTGTGTGTATGTATGTGTGTGTGTGTGTGTGTGTGTGTGTGTGTGTGTGTGTGTGTGTGTGTGTTTGTGTGTGTGTGTGTGTGTATGTGTGTATGTGTGTATGTATGTATGTACAGTGGTGTGCAAAAGTCTTAGAAACAGAGAAATAACTGCTGCAGCGCAGGCATGTCTTAAAAACGTTTCTACAATAATAATAAAAGAAAACGATTAAAAGCAGTAAACAGTAATTAATGAAATTAATTCTATAATTAGTGTAAAATTATTTTTTTCTGTTGCCTAAAATATAGTCTCAGGTACAATTTGTGCTGTTTTATAAGGACATAAGCTACTCAGTTTTTGTGCTTTTTATTCAAGCATGCAAATCACGTAAGCTTTTTTTTACTTTTTGTCTGAAAAGTGGCCTTTTGCATAATGCACTGCTTTCATTTCTGGCCTTCAGATATTCTACTGTAAGATTTTTTTTTTTTGCTGGAGTACTAATATTTGGAAATCAGAAATGGTTTATACTGACTTAATAATGAAGTCATAAAATAGTACAAAAAAACAGAGTGCCTAGGAATTTGGCTCAGTACTGCACACACACACACACACACGCGCACACACACACACACACACACACACACACACACACACTGATTAGCCATAACTCCATACGACCTCTGGGGATGTGCTGTGGTGTCTGGCACACTGTCCCTCTGTGGCCTCTGAGGACATCTTCGTTTGTCTGACGCATCCTATGGGTGGTCAATTGGATTGGGATCTGGTGACTTTGGAGGTTGGGCCGGCAGCCTTGGGCTCTTTGCCTGTACCACAGCTTGCTTACGTGTGGCAGGCTGTGGTACACTGGGTGTTCTGGTGCCTTTCTATTGTGGCCAGCATTGACTTTTTTGGCAACAGACTGGCCTTAAGGCTCCACAGGCATGGGCAAGCCTTGGATGGCCATGATCCTGTCACCACTTTGTTGATGTGTAATTTATAATCAATGTTAATGTGTTCATGGCTAATCCATGTAAATATATACAGCAGCAACTCACAGTTTGGTGATTTCTCTGCTCAAACTGAGCTGATTCAACTAAGCTGTTAATAAGCAGTTTTATTGGGTGTGATTAGGTGTTGGTGAATTACAAACTAGTCGCCAAAAGTATTGAAATTCAATGTTGCAATGATTGAATGACAATAATGACAAGATAATAAGATCAATTTGTTATTTTATGTAATGAAATTACCATACAACAATCAATATTACGAAGTTTTGTTTTCTTCACAACCTGCTGGATCCGTCTGGGCACAGAGTCAAAACAACGTCTGCAGCACTCTGGTGTCTGGTGTCACTCATCCATGCCTGCTTGATTGCTTCATGTGCAAAAATTGCCACACACTCACGCACACACACACACACACACATATTATAATATTAATATAATTTACATCATACTATTTTTTATTTTCCTATACATTTTCTGTCTGACTGTTTATATATTTTACATTGTAGAAAGAAATAAAAATCAGGAAAGACTGGGAAATTAGAAAGTCCAAGCTTTATATATACAGTATCATTCAAAAGTTTGGAAACACCTTTTAATTTAGTGGTTTTTGTTTGGTGATTTATGTTCTATATTCTAAAACAATACTGATTATAGATAACTGGAGAACACTACTGGAGAAAACTTTGAAATAACACCCATGGCATTAATTAATTATGGCAATAAATTAACAACAACAACAGTTGTTATTTTAAGACATGAGGATCTCTGAAGAGGCATTTTTGAAATATTTTTTTCAAGTACAGAATTGTCAAGTGCATTTGCAAAACCGACAAAGCAATTGTACAAAACCGAAAACAGACAATTAATGTTATAAATTCGTAAATAGATAACATTACGGAACAATATTTGCATGACTGTAAGGAACACAAAGATATTACATAACAGATGAGTTTTCTGGTGGAGAGAAAAATCTCAATGAAGGTTCCTGGGTTTTGCATGAAAAAAGAAAGAAGCAAGTGAGACACGGTTAACTTGTTTTCTCCAGCAAGCTCAGTAAAACCTAACAACAGTTTTACTTACAGTACTGTGCAAAAGTCTTGGGCACATACAAAAAATGCCATAAGCAAAGATGCCTTTGAAAAAATTTCTACATAAAAGCAACTTCTACAAAGGTAAAACTTCTACAGAGTGATAAAATAAACACAGTCAATATTTGGTGAAACAGCTGGAAGGTTTCACTGAGCAAGCTTAAGAATATGAATTCTTCTGATAACTTTGTCACACTCGCCCCTTTCTATTTACATGCAAAACCCAGGAGCATACATTATATTTATTTATTTATTTATTTATTTTCCCATCTGAAAACTGGTCTGTCATGCAATATATGGCTTTCTTTACAGGCATGCAGATATTCTTCTGTAATATTATTTATTTATTCTTTTTTTTAATTTATGTTTGAAAATATTGAATGGTTATGTACATGATAATGCAGAATATTTGTTTGTGCCTGTGTCTTGCTTTCTGAATAAACTCATACACACATCTACATACACAAATCAATGCATTATTATTTATTTATTTTTAGATGTTATATTCTTCATTATTTCACATATTTTCCATCATTTATATTTACATTTGTTATTGAATTATTAATAATTAATTATTAATAATCACTTTCACCAAATTTTATATTAATATAAATTTAATTATTTATATATCAGTTATTGCGTTCTCTGGTCTGAATAAGAACGATAGAACAACTGACACGGTTAGCATTCAGGCATTTGTGCAGTAAGGGAGCGAAGTTTGGAAAATATAGGCCATGTCTATAAATCTTTGTCTCTAATTGACCTTTATGTTACAGACATCAGTGATTGATCACTGTGGAGCGTGCGAGAGGATGTGACTGCGCAGGTAATGTACACTTGCTGGAAGGAGCGTGTGTGTCTATGAAGGGAGGTTTTAATGGAATAAAGGGAGGACGAACGTGTTTACTGTATTTCCTTTACCCAAAGGGAGTGAGCCTTAGGGCCAGGTCCCTGACTCATCTGCTGCAAGTATTTGGGTCATCCTCCTCACGATACTCCATATCTCAGCTGTCTCCTTTGTCAGGTTGGCTCAGTGCCAGTATGTATGTTTATGCGCAAATGTGCGTGAACTGTATTAAAAAATGTAACACTCAATCGATCCTCACTGGAAGGGCCCATACAGTACGTGCTTATCTATAAACTATCTTAATGAGACACAATCCCCTCGTTAAGGCTTACATTAACAGCTTACATTATTATCTGATCTCACGTTACATGACTCTAAGGCATTTTAAAGAGCTTATAGTAATGTGGAAGGCTTATAACACCTCTTCAGAAGGGCATTGCTTTGAAATCGCCATAACCAGCTTTTAAAGATTTTTAAAAATGATTATTTCTATAAGATAGAAATGCATTTCCAGAAAGGTACAGTATTAATCAGTGCAAATAATTTTATATTTATTGCCACGTTTTTCTTACAGACACATCAATTTGCTTAAAAACACCAGACATCAGTGTGAGTTTTTCCAAAATCAAAAATTTCACTTGGACCCAGAGCTCCATAAGAGTTCTTTGCTACTGGCTCTCACAACATATACTGTATCCTTTCAGATGTATTTGATATGTGATGTATTTGAGCGTCCCTTAATCACTTAATCAAAGGGAGAGTTTGTGATTTTTTTCCAACGAAAGTCACATCTTGAAAATCCAGTCTTGTGAAATACCAGTATTGTTCTTAAAACGATCTATTCACCCTCTATATCACTACTTTATAACTTTATATAACTCTGTAAAAGACGAAATAAATTACTGCCGTCGTCCAAAAATCTTATGCGAAGCTTAGACGAACAAAGACGTTACACTCCCAGGAGCCGAATCAATTTTTTAAACCTACCAAGTGCTTTAAAGAAACACATTTGAAAGAGAAATACGAATAGGGATTAAACGAAATGCTGTATTGGGATTTTGCTTCAATAAGCTAATGTCACAACACAAGACTGGATTCTCAAGATGTTACATTCAGAAGGAATGTCGATCAGATGTGTTTGTTTTTCACTTTGACATATACATGAGGCTGTGTGTGGACGTCTTGAATCTCTGCTTGTCTCTTTGTCAGTCAAACTTACAAAGTGGAACTAATTTAAGTTATTGTAATATGGTATATTTGTGGTTAATGTAAATGTTAGTTGATTGTACGAACAATCAGGAAAGTGCACATGTAAATTGTGTTATGCATTACTGTATGAGGGAAAAATGGATAGAACATTTTAATTCAGAATAATATTTGATACTCACAAAATATTTGAGAACTTTTGTGTATGGAAACTATTTGCCTTGTCATTCTTACTCCATTTTTCCTTCTTATCCCTGATTCTCTAATTAATCTTTTAAAATCAGTGTTCAGTCTATTTTGGATCGGTTTTGTTCAGTTAGCTTATTGTTGAGTTGAATTAATAATTATAATATGATTAATCAGGATTAAAAAATATATATATATCATTATTATTATAAAAAAAATTTTTTTTTAAATGATGTGCTTCATGACAAACTCAGTTGTTGCGTGTGAAAGCTGCTTAGCTAAGCCCGTCCTCGGGGACAACTCCAGTCTAACTAGCTGTTCCCGACCTACCAATACCTTATTAGTTCTCCACCCATGATGCCCCGGGCTCCACACCCATGACACCTCAGGGCAGTCATTCCACAGGCCACCTGAAAGGTCCCGCTGCGGCTTTAACTAAAGCTTCTTAGCTCTGTTGCATTCCATCAGGGCCAGGCCTGTTTCTCTGTTCCTTACTTCATGTCTTTTTAGATGTTCCTATTTTAATGAGCCCTGAGATTTGTCTGTACATATTGTCACAAGCATTCACATTGTACAGGTATGTAGGACAAGTATCAACCTCACTGATTGCCTTGTTTCCACTGATTATCCATAACAATAAAGCCACCATATATCTTGTACGTTGCATAGTTGGGCTTTTTTTTGTTTGTTTGTTTTTTTGTCCAGCACATCTTAGGGATTCTTGATTGGATTGAGATCTGGCGGATTTGGAAGCCAAGTCATCACCATGTTCCTCAGACTATTCCGCATTATAATACTGAAAGAGGTCACTGACATTGGAGAAGACCATTGACGTGAAGAGGTGTACAGTACTTGGTCTGCGTTTAGACCGGTGCTACGTGTCAAAGCAACATAGATGTTAGAAAACCCAATGTTTTCCAAGAGGTAGTTGATTTTAATAAAAATATGATTCATCAGACCAGGCCACCTTCATCCATTTGCTCCATGGTCCAGTTCTGATGCTCATAAGCCCATTGTAGGAGCGTTTTCTGGTAGTCATGGGCACTCTGACCACCCTGTGCCTACACAGCCCAATACACTGTAACGCACTTTGTGTTCTGATGGTTTCTATAATAATTCAGCAATTTGTGCTACATTAGCTGTGTGGAATTATACCAGATGGGCTAGCTTTCTTCTCCATGTGCATCGGTAATAACCTTGAATCCTTGAAACCTTGATGCTTTTTTCGCTAGGTACTAACCACTGCATTCCAGGAACACTGCTGCTTTGAAAGCACATTCTGACCCAGATGTCATTTTTAAACTCGCTCATTTTCCCTGGTTACATCACATCAATTTCGAGAACTGACTGTTCAGTTGCTGCCTAATATACTTGTGCCATACCTTGTGATTGAGATAATCGATGTAATTCCCCTCACATGTCAACGGATTGTAAGTGAACAAACTGCTACCATTACAATTAAGGCTTTATTTAGAGCACAGACTTTCAACCTTGCACCTTGATAAGTGGTAGATTCATGTTTAGTGAGGGTTAATCAATTTAAGAAATAGAAATAAATAGTAAACCAAAGAGCAGTTTCTGATCTGACCACTGGATGGCAGTCTTCTCATATTTATAAACTTGAATTCTTGTGCTCTCAGGCCTCTGTCTGCTCTCTGTGCTTGGAATGAAGGGTTTATCCAGTTACTACACAGGTCTCTTATTTAAAAAATGTATTTTTAATTTTTTTTTTTTTTTCCCTGAATAGGTTTCAATGAAGTGCCAGCAACAATTAGGTAACAGTTTTAGTGTTATGTTAGTCCCTGCTAGGTGATGTGAGTGTGAGTCAGTGTGTCAACACATGCTATCACCTATAGGTTTATAAAACCTGTTCTAGACCAGTTTTAAAAGCTGAAATTATTGCATGAGCTGCTGTATGTATGGAATAAAACACATCATGTATGCCGTTACAGGAAAACCATCCACAGCTCAGGGTTGTGAGGTGGGCTGACGCAAAAGTTTCTGCTACCATTTTTCTATAAGCACATGTTCCAGTTGTCTTATTCTTCTTATGTTAGCATAGTTGGCTCGCACTTTTTTTTCAAGCTAGCTTTAACAGTTTTTTATTAATCACTTAGCAACCACGCATCCATTTGAACCAATTATAGTCACGTTAAACATTGTGGAACGTCCACGAGACTAAGGTAGTCCATGTTAGTCAAGTTGGTCATTCCCTCAACCAGGCCCTCTGTTTTTTTTTTTTTTTTTTGCTTTTTGTGTGTGTGTGTGTGTGTGTGTGTCTTTAGTTTTTACAAAGACATAAACAAACCCCACACGTCTTGTCACACCTTCATCAAATCTGGAATTGGAAGCTGAAACTGAAGATTCCTTCCATAAACATCAAGGAAACGCATAATTATATGAATCATCACAATGTCAATTACTACGCATTCTCTGTTGTTGAACAAACGCATGTTTTTAATGATTATCAATAGCTTGTCTGCTGTACAAGTCCCTATAAATAAGGTTACAGATTATAAAAGTGCATCAATATAAAACCTTTTATGTCAATTACAGCTGGAACATCTGCAATTATTGAAAATGATTAGGATCCAGACAATCAATCAGAGTGCAATGGTTTTGTTGAATCAAAGAAAGAAAAAAGAAAAAGAAAAAGAAAATTATTATTATGAAAGAAATCAGTTTAGTCATTCAGTCATAAAATAATACGGTTAATTAAACATGCAGGAGCGTCGCAGATGCGCAGAGAGCCATATTTACCGAGTTGGTTTCAGGCGTTAGTCATTAAACGAGACTCCAGTCAACGCCTATAGGTGCTTTTGAACTGTTTGACGTTCAGCATTTCTGAAAAGAACAAGACGTTCGATGTGCGAGTGTGATGTTTTTATATTGACCGTATTAGTGCAGATGCATAGATCGAACCTCCTCACAGGGTTCCCAACATATATTCAGGTATTCCAGAACTTGTGGAGACATTTGATAGCCCCAGAGAGGTGAAATCATGCCCACACACACACACACACACACACTCTTGCATCCCTGCCAGTCGTTTCACACGTAAAAGCAAGCAGTTTATATTTCTTGTGGTGAGCATTCATCTCGGTTGACATCTGCTATATTATCCAAAACCTTATCACCACCGTGTTATGTGAGATGTTGATGATCTCTCATGGCACGTTTAGACGTTTGAAACGAAGTCCCGATTCGTCACAATAGAGGGTGTAGCATCCCAGATCACAGGAAACCGTCAAGTGTCACACTGAGCGGCACTTTTTTTCCCTCGCTCTTATGTTCTTAACGTTGTATTTGGAGCTCTGGGAACCAAGACACTTTGTGCGTTCTTCCCGGGAGACCTGCACTCTATCTCTCTCGCTCTTTATGTATCTCATCTTCTCTTATTAAACCACGCCACTGATATTAAGCCATCGTTTTTGTTAAGCATCTCTCTTATTATTTTTTTTTATTCATTGTATTGTTTCATTTTACTCAGAAGTATTGGCGTGGGAATGATGTGCATGTCCAAACATTCAAGATCTTGGAATGGTCCCAGGAGTTAATTTGACTTTTTATTTATTTATTTAATTTTTTTCTCATGAAAATAATGCAAATCTGAAAGAAAAAATATGTCAAAGAAGCATGCAGCAGCAGTGTTCTCTTTGTGTCCACGTGGGTTTCATCTCATTTTTCAGGTTTCCTCCTATCCCTTGAAAAGATGCCACTAAGGCAACTGGGAGGGCTAACAAGGTGTCAGTGAGTTTGTGCTTGTGTGTGCTCTGCATGTGACATTCCCACTTCATTCCCAGTGTTCTCAGGATCCGCTCCGGATCCGCTACGACCCTTACCAAAATAAAGCAGTTACCGAAGATAAAGCTCACAGTCGGTGGAGTAAACTGATATTAGCAGGCTGCAGGCCTCACTTTCACATAAATGAAGAAAAGTGTCATTTGTTGAGATTACAATGGCATTAAACATCTTTTGAACTTTGGTTATTTTTGTGCCGGAGACATGCATTTATGTAACATTATTTGGATTCACGCTCAGCTGCCAGCTTCCCTCCCTGAGCTCATGCCATTTTTAACAAATGTGAGTCATGAGCTGTGTCTGAAAGCACTGAGAGCGGACTAAATTCAGAAAACAAACGTTACACACATGTGATGTGCCAAGCACCACTGGGTCCCTGGTTACAGCTTGAGCTCAGGTCTGTATAGAGTTTCATATGTTTTGTTTTTAAGTTTCCTCAGGGCTCTCCAGTTTCCTCCAAAAATATGCCAGAGGACAGTTTGGGGACACTAACTTGGGACTGGGTGGATATATACGTGTGTGTGTGTGTGTGTGTGTGTGTGTGTGTGTGTGTGCACATTCCATATAGAATGTATTCCAGCACAATGCCCAGCATTTCCAGGATCCTCCGCCACTCTAAGCAGGATAATTTTATTACTAAAGAGGAAATAATAGTAATAAAGCTACAAGAATGGTATCCAATGGTACTTTCTGTGCAAGTGGATTTAGCTCATATGCAAGCACAGGATGTATCGTGCATTATGGGTATTAATATTGTGCACAAAGCTAAATGTTTTCTCATTAAATTTATTTATTTACATTTAATTACAGTGTCAGTTCTAAGTTTTACGTTCGGCTAGTGACTAAATCTTACTGAACAAGCTGCACTGTACAGTGAGAATGAAATCCGAACCTCTAGGCATAGATAACCGGTATACTGTGCGAAGAAGTCAAATTTATATATTATTTCCTATTATAAAATGACAGTAGTTTAAAATGAGCAAATAAGATATTTGGGAAGAGGGTTAATCTTATGGATTAGTGCAATCTTAAAATAAGAATATACTACATATATGTGACTATATTTAAGATTAAATCTGATGTCCAGTTTAATTTAATCAGAATGTGCAAACACAATAGGGCTAATGTAATCAGATCCATCCGTCCATGGTATTCCCATTTTCACAACCGTGGTAGGAGCGCTGGTCAACTTTCACACACGTTACGGGCAATTTGCCTAATCTGCATGTCTTTGGATTATGGAAGGGAAACCTGATGACCCGGAGGAAACTCACCAAGCACGGGGAGAACATGCAAACTACAGTACATGTACGCAGACCGGAGGCAGGAATTGAACCCGGACCATGACGGTGCAAGGCGACAGTTTAAAACCACTAAGCCACCATGCTGTTTATTATAATCAAATATCCTTAAAAAAAATCACATCTTTTATTTTGCAAAATATATATATATATTCAATTTTTTCAATTCAATTTTATTTATATAGCGCTTTTAACAATTGTCATTGTCTCAAAGCAGCTTCACAAAAAATTAAAGATATATATATATATATTTTTTTTAGAAAAGAAAAGAAAATTTTTGAAAGTGTGTATGTGTGAGAAAAATGTGTCTAGATAATAATGAAAT
>JAOVVA010000054.1:20382123-20402616 GCA_028565275.1 Leiocassis micropogon
ATACAGAACACAGTACCAGTCTTATTCAATGGTTTTTCCTTTATTTTTATTGTTTGTAACATTGTATATCAATACTGAAGACACTGAAATTATGACAGAATGTGGCATTATGTAGCCAACAAATATTGTATTAAATAACCCAGAATATGTTTTATATTTTCATTTTTACTTTTGCTTTGATGACAGCTTTGCTCACTCTTGGTGCTGTACCCTGAGAATGGTTTCAAAAATATGTATTTTAATATAATAATATATTAAATATTTTGTCCTTTAAATAAAAGCAAGGTTTTGTCTGTACCGTGATCAGAACTTGATTCACCATCGAATTCATCCATTGGAGCACCCGAAACCAGTGTCAGAGAATTTTCTGTATGTCTGTCTGTCTGTCTGTCCAACCAGATTTTGTCACAGCATCACGTAAAACTGGCTGGACAGCATTGAATCAAACTTTGCCAGTCCTTGGATAAAATCAAAATGTTAAGTAGAAGGGAAGTTATGAGTAATTATGTTCCAGAATAGAAACCCCAGGTTTTGTCAGCGTACAGTGCATGTATCAAATTGTGGGCGTGTCTTAAATCGACCACTGGGCAAAATTGAATGAAACCATTGCAGTAGTTATCTGTGGATATCTGCCAAGTTTCAGAGCTTGAACTATCGTGAATATTTTTACCAGGTTAAGTTCATATTTTCAGCGCTAAAATACCAGCGCTGAAGTAGTATAAGTGGAGCCGATTGGCTGTTGGCTGCACAGTTGGCTGTGTTTCACTGGTCGGTCTGACTCCAGCATCACTCCACTCCTTTTAAAGCTCTCTTGAATCAATCAAACTTTATAAGTATGCAGTCCTTTTGCTTGTGCACCTTCTCGTACAAACATTTTCCTTTTCAATCAACTTTCCATAAATATGCTTTGAAACAACACTCTATGAAAAGTCATCATTGAAAGTCATCAGATATCTTGTTGATCTACAGATGAGTGATGAAACGTCTTCATCACTATAATAAATATAATAAAACTGTGGACACATTGTCTTACCAATCCTAGACATTTCAAAAGTACCTCAATGATTATCCACTTTTATAGACTTTTTAACCTGCAGGCAAGCTCATCAAAGTGTGGATTTTAATGAAAATAAAGTTTGTGCACAAATCAATTTTCCTTCATGTTCTGACAAAGCAGCGGTAACAGTTTTTCAGCAGGATGGACTAACTCGCTAATTAACTTTCATTTCTTCCTGATGAGCTTGATTGACCACAGGGATCTGTCGAATTGGCCGACTAAGGCCTGAAAATTTTCAACCATTTGAATCCCTTAGTGTTCAATAGTTTAAATAATGTAACAGCCATTATGTAGTTAAAGAACATAATAAAACATGCACAGTGTACAGCTTATGTCATTGCGGTATTAATAACTGCTGTACCACATGCAACTATATGTCATTAAAATAGTTGCCCAGTTTATCTGAAGAGATTCTGATATTGTGCTATCCTGCTGATGTAGTAATAATATTCTAGATATTAAAAATGAGAGTATACTATAAAATCTATGATCATGAGCAAATTTAAAGCGATAATCCATTTGATCATGTTCGTTTCTTTTAATAGGTAGAGATTTGTTAATTTTGTCAACACATCACAATACATTGCCACCTGATACGAGTGTACGAGTCATAAAAGGGCCACTGTGGTAAAGAAAATGCATTTACAAATTAGCAAAAAAAAAAAAAAAAAAAAAAACTTGATTTATTATTAAAAAAATAATAAAAAGCATGTTTAAAGAAACTTCTTTTTGTAAATTGTCTTACCAGCAGGTGAAATTGAGCACTCAGAAATGACTAATCCATATAGAGACTGTATATAGCAGGTGCTTGGTAATTATCATAACTTTTAAGTAAGGGATGCTTCTAATTTATAAAACTGTATATTTCCAGGAAGCTTGATTGCTTAACGGAATCACTATTTGTTCTGGTAATTTAATCATATCATTCATAATTGAGAAAATTTGATTTGCTTTTGAATCAAATCAAACAGTAATGGACTCATCTGTCAAATTGATTCACTGCCCAACCAAAGGTTTCCACTCTTTATATTTATTTTCTAATCTCCTATAATACTGGCTTACAATTTTTCTCACTTTCTTACTGTCCACTAAATGCCAAACAGGGAAAACCACCCAAGAGGACCTCCAGGAACTCTTGCATGTATTTTGGTTTGGGATTATTAGGTTCAGGTTATTTTAGGAAGCTCCGCTTACAAGGAAATTACAGCGGCAGTAAAAAGGAAGGGGAAAAAATGGGAAAGGCCACTCATCCAGTGTATAATTTTCCTGTTTTTTTTTCTTGAGGATGAGGTATTCCTCGAGAAGCCTCTTAGATTTATGAAGCATGCTGGATAAACATACTGGGCCTTCATTAGACAGCGGAGATAGTGACAGGAGTAAAGACATTTTATCCGTAAATCTGTCAGGGCTAGACTGACCCAAAGGCAAATTTGCTAACTTGGCCGTTAAATTTCTGTCTCTTCATACAGACATTTTAGAGATTCTTTTATGCTAGACTGTGCATGATGTGATCTGTTACAGGACACCAGCAGGACCACAAAAGACACTTTGAGCTTTCAATGAGAGACCTTTCTGTGCGTATGGTTTTATGGCTTTGAAGTTCCCGGTATCATCAGATACTGTACTGCTTATTTAACCTTAATTATGGCTCTTAGCGAGTGTAAGATTTACCTGGCATCTCTTTCACTAAAGGGCAATAAGGCACCCGTTCATTAAAAAGAAAGTAACTGTGCTTTCGAGTCTCAGAAATGCACAATTTCCTCCTTTGATCTGTGATTGCTATAGTCTGCTTCATTAGCTTTGCATGTTCAATGCATATGGAGTGAATAGACCAAAAATTTTAACCGGCGGAGTAGATTTCTGTTAATCAAACTTTTCAAGTCAGACAAAAGTCAGATGAAATTTCTCGTGAATGAAGAGGTAAAACTGAAGACAGAAGACTTTAAGCACAATACGGTAAAATCAATGAGACCCTTAACTGCAGTAAAACGTTGCCATGAATATTTAGCAAGGAAAGTCTGATCGATTATAGCAAGGAATTATAATCGATGAATAACTTGCCACCAACTTGCTAAAGCAATGCATCTGTCTATGGAAACTGTACGCACGATCATTCATAAACCCCACTTACACATTATAGGATCTCAGGTGGGAGTTATTGCTACAGTCACCGTGCAGTGCTGACCTCACTCCAAGCTATTTTCCCATTCAAGATTCAAAGAACTTTATTAATCCCAGAGGGAAATTGCTTATACATGGTTACAGTATGCATGTTTGGGCCATTAAAGGAGTTCCTGGGGGGCCAGCGTTTCAGATATGAAGCAGGCAGTCTGATCATGGCACTGATTTACTGAGAAACTGTGGCCTGTTCCCACATTGCTACATGATTAAGCAAGCAGATAAAAGGCCTGGAGGTGGTTCTGTTTATTCAAATTCTCAACATGAGGTCTCTTTGCAAGTGATGGAGGCTACCATTAGGCTGAAAAAAAAAACCCCAATAAGATAAATAGCAAAAAGATTTTAAGGAGCGATAACAACAGTTTGGAACATTCTTAAAAAGTAAAAATTAACTGTCAAGCACAGGCATGGAAGACCACAGTACACCACTAAAGTGGATGACCAGAGAAACACAAACCCTTTCACAACATTTAGCCAAATCAAGAACACTCTTGAGGAGGTAACCTTATCATTGTCAAAGCTTACAGTCAAGAGACAGCTTTATGAAGTTAAAACATGCTCATGCGTCATAACATGCTGCAAACCACTGGTAACACTCAAAGACAGAAAGGCCAGATTACACTTTGATTTGATTCTTTGGACTGATGAACCAAAAATTAACTTGTACTAGAATGATGGAAAAAGAAAGGTATAAAGAGAATGAAAGGAGCACCTAAAGGAGAACCAGGTCCCTGGTGTTTATTGATCTTCCAATAAAAATAGCAGGATGGAATCTGAAGTATATAGGGCTATTCTCTCTACAGATTCAGCCAAATGCTGCAAAGGTGATAGAATTTTACTTCATATCATTTATTCTTGTCATGTTGAAAGGTGAACCTTCGGCCCAGTCTGAGGTCCTGAGCACTGTGGAACAGGTTTCCATTGAGGATATCCCTGTGCTTTGCTCCATTCAGCTTTCCCTCAACCCTGACCAAACTTCTGCTAAAAAATCACCCCCACAGCAAGATGCTAGCACCACCATGCTTCACTGTTGAAATGGTATTGAGCAGGTGCATGGTTTCCTTCCGACATAATGCTTAGAATTGGGGCCAGATAGTTGGTCATCAGATCAGAGCATCTTACTCCTTACAGTCCAAGAGTTCTTCAGGTGCTTTTTTTTTGCAATCTCCAAGCAGGCTTTTATGTATTTTACACTGATTATCCATCTAGCCACTCTGCCATAAAGCCCAGATTGGTGAAGGGCTGCAGTGATGGTTCTCCATCTAGAACTTTTGTCCACCTTCACACAGGATCTCTAGAGCTCAGACAGAGTGACAATCCGTTTCTTGGTCACCTCTCTTACTAAGGCCTGTCTTCCTGATTGGCCAGTTAGCTCTTGGAAGAGTCCTGGCTGTGGCAAATTTCGTACATTTGACAATTATGGAGGCCACTGTGCTCTTGGGAACCTTCAGTGCAGCAGATTTTTTTCTGTATCTTTCCCCAGGGGCAGCATGGTAGCTTAGTGGTTAGCACTATTGCCTTGCACCTCCAGGGTCCAGATTCAATTCCCGCCTCGGGGTCTGTGTGCTTGGTGTTGTGCAAAAAAGGGTTGCAAAGGGTCTGAATAATTTATTACATGTGATTTTTAGTGTTTTCTTTTTAATAAATGTACAGAAATTTGTAAAATTGTGTTTTCACTTTGGGGTACTGTGTGTAAATTAATAAGGGGAACAAAGAATTTACCTTTAAGAATTAAACTGTATTAGGCTGCAATATAACAAGACTTAAAAAAATTTGAAGGGTGTCTGAATATTTTCTGAAAGTACTGTATATATGATATATGTTCTTTTATAAGAACATAATCAGCAACGGGACAGTGACAATTGGCACACCATGATACTCTTACATGCTGTGTGTTCCATTGCCTTTACACCACAGCAAATGGAGGCAATTATAATTTTTATTTAATTGATAAATGACAATTTGCAATTTGTATACATTTTCTAATTATATTTAATGTCGTATAGTATCCATCATTCAATTTACTTCCAGTTAACACTTGAGATTATAACTGCTGGAAAGTGTTATTCCTATCAAAGTTTGTCAAAGGTTGTCATGTTCCCGAGAAACCAGAAAGAATAACCTTCTCTGCCCACCACGCAGGTCTGTGTGAATTTGGTGTTACTATAGAAACAAGAGCATAGTAGATCAGGTGCATTAATATATACCTGTGATAGAGGAAATTTAAGCACCTTCTTATATGAGAATTTTTTCAATTAAAAAAAATTCTCTCTCTCTCTCTCTCTCTCTCTCTCTCTCTCTCTCTCTCTCTCTCTCGGCTACATGTCTCTATAATAAAGTTTTCCTCAAACAAGTTTTTTAGTGGATCCTAAAACCACAACGAATCTTTTCTTTCCCTGTCTCACCACATTAATATTATAACATTAATAAGTTCCTGCTAGCTTGAATATAAATTTTATACTTTGTAATATCCATATTAAGTACTACATGTCTCTTTCCTCTGCGCTTTCTAACAGTGAGAGAAGAGGGAGTTTGGCTGGGGGGGGGGGGGTGGGTGACTAGTGTGTTGTACTGTAATTATGGGTCCTGCACTGCAGCTAAACTGGCCTGGGCGGGATCTGGAGCCAGCAGGTCTAGCATAGGGAGGTCTGGCCACAGACCCCAGCGGTGACGGCACAGAGTCTGGGACGAGTCGCAACACCAGCCCCGGGTTTGGAGCATTCCACACATAGAACCCTCCTCCTACTCCTCCTCCTCCTGCTGCTGCTGCGGCTGGTTTTTAGCTTCCAATTCTACTTCTTTCTAGATCCCAACAGATTAGACAGACTGTACTGTATGTTACTTATGAACAGCACAAATGGATCTAAAATACCTCATTCTAATCAGTACAGTTATAATTATAATCATCATGATATTTCTATGCAAAGTATGTACTGCTTTTAAATGTACAGTATGTGGATTTTATATGTTTATAAAATCCATTGTCATTTTGTCATGTTGTCAGTAAAACCGACAATAATTACTGTGAAATACTGTGAGACCAGACATCAGTCAGCTGTAGGTTTCAGTATTGGCAGTCAGAAGGTAGATCATATTTGTGTGTGTTAAACACATAAGGCAGGTGTTTGCACTGTAGCAACCACAGGCACGCAGATATTTAACACGGCAGGCTTTTTGCTTTGATCCATATTTTTGTCAACAGCTTGGTGTATGCAGAGCAATGGTGTATACAGTATCTCTCTAAAGTGATGGCAGAACATTCAACCTATTACTTCAGACAATGCTCTAAAAAGAAATGTTCTGAGAGAGTGCTTCCATTGAATGTCATTGCTTTTTCTCACAGTGATGAGTAATCATGATTCTCAAACAGTCTAATGCTGGAGACTTGGCATACAGTTCAAAGACCTGACCTTAATGTTTTATTGCTTAAGTGTAGAGAAGAAGAGGAAGAAATGTAATGATTGACTTCATGTTTGCACAGTTTTAGCATTGCACACAGCAGCAAAAGCGGATGACAATAGTTTTGGTGGGGCAAGACAGGCCTAATAAGGACGTAATTACAAATGAAAATTTTCAGAGAGAGAGAGGCTATTATGCATGACTTATGCTGTAGTGAATTTTTAGAGTAACCTCATAATAGGCAGTTAAGAGACAACATATGCAGTCTAGCAGCACAGTTTGATAAAGCCGTCTCTTTGTTTAACTAAATAAAGTCAAGTTTAATAACGTCAAGCCCAAAAAATTGGGAAAATTAGACTTTTTTTTATTTTTATTTTTTTATTTGTCACAAGGACATAAGGTGACTATGGTGCATATACTTTCTTATTTTATATGTTTATAAAATCCATTGTCATTTTGTCATGTTGTCAGTAAAACCGACAATAATTACTGTCAAATACTGTGAGACCAGACATCAGTCAGCTGTAGGTTTCATAATAAAGGCTTTAAAATGAATCTCCTTTGATCTAATGCCCAAAAACATTTGTATATAAAGTTAGAATTTTATCTGATTTTCTTTACAGATTATTCATTTATTTATTTATAAATGTATTGACGCTAGGTGGCACGGTGGCACTGTGGCCTCGTACATCCAGGGTTGAGGGTTCGATTCCCACCTTGGTGTCTGTGTGCATGGAGTTTGCATGTTCTCCTCATGCTTGGTGGGTTTCCCCTGGTTTCCTCCCAAAGACATGCAGATTAGGCTAATATATATATTATATATAATATAGACTGCTATAGACTGAAAGAATAAATAAATGAATGCGACTTATACTATGAATCTCCATCTCAACCATTTTGTCTATTATAATAATAATAATAATAATAATAATAATTCTCTTCCTTCCTCTTTCGGCTGCTCCCGCTAGGGGTCGTCACAGCGGACCATTTGTCTCCATCTACAGTAACTTTGTCTACCACATCCTCTCTTGTCATTCCAACCTCCTGCAGGTCCTGCCTCACCACATCCATAAACCTCCTCTTAAGCCTTCCTCTTTTCCTCCTGCCTGGCAGCTCCTTCTCTAACATTCTCCTCCTGATATACACCTCATCCCTCCTCTGCTCATGTCCAAACCATCTTAAACTGGCCTTTCCAACTTTGTCTCCAAACCTTCCTACCTGCACTGTCCCTCTAATATACTCATCCCTAATCGTGTCCATTCTTGTCATTCCCAAAGCGAATCACAGCATCTTCAGCTCTGCCACCTCCAGCTCTGCTTCATGTCCTTTTTGCAAGCGGCAGCGTCTCCAAACCGTCCAACGGCCTCTCAGTTAGCAGTTGTGGCACATCATATCTTTGACCACTAGGTGCGATAATAACTCTGCGTCAATCAATCTATACATGCAAGCAAATCAATGGATCATTAGCTTTCATTTCACTTCTTGTGTCTAGTAGACCCATGTAACTCAATAAATATCAATGCACTATATAAGAAAGGAAATAGCCATTTACAAGCATGACATCACAGCGTTAAGAGACTTACAACACCAATGTGGAGATATTAACTGTCTATTAACTGTCTATTAACTGTCTATTAACCTGGGCGAAACATGTTAGTTAAGCACAGCATATTCATAGAGGCGGTACTCAGGATGCTGTAGGTGCCAGGGTCTGAGAATAACCTGGAATACGCCACAAAAAGGATCTCTTGTTTATTTTCCTCAGCAGTTTCCTATTTTTGTTTCTTTTTTTCGCAGGAATAGGAGAAATGGATATTTATATCCCAGTCTATGTGCTGTGGCTACTCCACAATTACAGACTGTGCATCCCCAGACCCAGAGGGAGTTATAGCTTGAGGGAGGCAGGATTATGATAGGGATATCAAGGGAATGGTTGTGTAGATATAGCTGCTTGAAGTTTCTCTTTGACTAGAGCATGATTACATGTATTCCTTTGAAAGATGATTTTTCATCCCAAGCGAATTCTCGCCTTGATAACTGTAAGGCTTCCTCTGAGTCTAAAGCGCGAGGCTTAAACAGATTTGTCACCAAAAACGTTCACATTTATTTGTCACCCAGTCTAGGATGAGAGAATTTGACAAATGCTTATTGATGTATTGCAGAGCGATATCACAGATCATAAAAAAAGTACTTTTCAAATTGTCACCAGGTGCTGCCGTTGCGTTGCCTAAAGGGTATGGTGTGTATTGCAGGTTTGCTGTGTGTCCAGTGATGTAAGTGATTGCCTGGAGCAGAGGGCACTGGTACACCATGTTCTGTTTAGATAATACAATAAAAGATCATGCCGTGTTCCTGTGCACACGTTTTCATTCCTCATTTAAGGATGCTTGGTGCCAAGATTTCTTGGCAACCCTGTTGATTTATTGCCTGCTGCCACACTACACCTGTAATCACCCAAAGTCTCCTTCAGCATGAGTTCTGAGAATATATATGGTGTGTGAGGGCAAGTCATCATGTAATGTCTTTAATTGTATAAAAAAGTTATACTGCATTGTTTCTTTTGTTCATTAATTGTAGTGAGGGCTGCATTATTGGTTTCTTCTTGATGAATTGATTTTTTTTTCATGCATGGGCTTGTGTATATTTTTTGGGGAAAATCATTAAGACATCTATTAGATTTACAAAACATCTCACTCGGCTGGGCCTTGGAGGCAGAAGAGATATTTGTGTTACCCTTTTGTAATACCTACCAATGTCTTACCTACACTACATCTGCCACAATATCTGTTAAAACTACCAACGTGGCTGGTAAATTTCCATCTTTTTTTTTCTTCCACAGATTGTGTTATGTGACTATATGGAATATTTACCAGGTCTGCTAACTATCACACTAACCACCATATTACGGTATCACTCATATTCACACTCTCACATACAAATTCTCACACTTTCATATTCAAAATAATTGTCTGTGGAAGACGCGAGCCATATCACTAAACCCCAGCCTCTTTCTGACAAGTCAGCTATTCATTGCTGTTATTTTACAGTCAAATCCCTACATCGCAAAGCAGGTGTATTGTGTCCAGAGCACACCCGAAACCATACTCCGTCCTCTCTTTTCTCTCCAAGTGAAGAGAAATAATATTCCCGTAATCCCGCAGCATTTACAGCTGCATAAAAGCCTCAATCAAATGCAAGAGAAGGGATAATAATTGGAACAGTCATAACACTGCTGAACAGATTTTTATAAATTTTTTTAACTCGACATTCAAATGGATTTACAGACTGCAGCACACTAGCTGGAGCATTAATAGAGTGAGTGATGGCAGTGACAGTATTATCCAATAAAGGAAATACATATTAATATTTACATTGTGTAAAATTAAGTTTAATGCAGCACTTTTTACATTTATAAGAACACCCAAGGCTAACAAACTTTATTTTCTGTATCTTTTTTGTTCTTCTCTTTTTTTCTTCCCTTCTTTTGCATCAATAATGATTCTTCTTTGACTGTACTTTCTCCTTTCATTTATTTATTATTATTATTATTATTATTATTATGATTATTATTCGTAGTAGTAGTAGTAGTAGTAGTAGTAGTAGCAATGCTGTGATTATTATTATTATTAATAATAATAATAATAATAATAATAATAATAATAATCACAGCATTACTACTACTACTAGAACGAATAATAATAATAATAATAATAATAATCATCATCATTATCATCATCATCATCATTATGATGATGATGATGATGATGATGATGATGATAATAATCATCATCATCATCATCATCATCATCATAATAATAATAATAATAATAATAATAATCATATTATTATTATTATTATTATTATTATTATTATTATTGATTTGTATTTTCCTCATTAGTGTCAATTTATTTTTGACTGCACAGTTAAATGTATGTATATTACCTTTTTTAAAATCTATTTTGTGACTTGACTCTGCTTTATATGAATGTACAGTATGCTTTATTCCGCTTTATTCTCCTGCATGACTGCTGTATTTCACATAATATTGCATGAGTTTTGTTGTATTCTCTCTTGATGATGTCTGTTACTGTTTTTATTAATATAAATAGTGATACACTGTTTCAGGTATAATTAAACTCAAATCAATATTGTCATTTTCTCTGTCCTGAGTGTAAATAATTGTACTGCCCTGAGGGCCATCATAGTGGGGGGAGTGGGAGTGATTACACAGGGCCCCAATGACGTGAGGGCCCTTGTAATACTGGAATGAAATATGAGCGATATGGATCAAGAAAAGGAAGGGGCCCAGTTAGAGTGCTTACGTATAGGGCCCACAGTTCTGTGCTATACACCTGCTGCCCTACATGGCGCTGCAGGAGAGCATGTACTGTAGGTGATTCGGCTGGTGGGTAAGGTAGGCCCTATTTAATTCTTTTACCAACTTCTTTTGTCACC
This sequence comes from Leiocassis micropogon, assembly GCA_028565275.1. Taxonomy (NCBI): domain Eukaryota; kingdom Metazoa; phylum Chordata; class Actinopteri; order Siluriformes; family Bagridae; genus Leiocassis; species Leiocassis micropogon. The sequence continues at coordinate 20,393,213 of JAOVVA010000054.1, forward strand.
TTTACCAACTGGAATAAATACTATCATATGCATCTGTTGGTTTGTTTCACTCTAAAACAGCAGCGCTAAAATATACAGAACCTGAGCCATGCAAGGTAAGGTAAGTCACGTGCATATGTACGCACAGAACCAATGCCACTATTTTCAGAATCTCACTTTGGCAGCTATGCTGTCAAAGCTACCGACATGGCTGGTAAATTCCCATCTTTTTTTTCTTTTTTTTTCACCAGATAACAATTTAGAGGTCCTATTATATGACAGAATATTTACACGGGATCTCTTGAGAGCGCTGTGGTTTTGTTCGAGTGCCTAACAGTTCTATAAATCAGGGTGGTGTGTTCCTTATTTCTGGCCTTCTGGCTGCCCTCCCATCCCCTCTTCTAGCAAGTTCCTCTGCTTCATCAGCCAAGCATTGCTGCAGCTAGGCTAGTGTGAAGCTGCCAAGAGGCTGTCATGCAAAGCAACAGGAAATACAAGACAGCCTTGTTTACATGTATCTGATGCAGCGCTGCCCAGACTGGACCAACTGGTGCCTCCAAGGAAGATGTCCTTTATCCAAGGCAGTGCTAGATTTTATAATCCCCTGCCCTGGTAGTCACGTTAATCAGCGATCAGTGTGTAGAAGACAAGGCACAGATCAGTGTACAACACCGAAACTGATTCCAGCTTGTAGTTGTAGTGGACATGTTGGTGAGAACAGCAGCATGTGCTTGTGTTGATTAACAGCTTTCCACACTCTTCCTTTAAGTCGTGACTCGCTAGCCGAAGCTCTGTGAAGAAATGGTGAACTGACTCACTGTGTTTTGTTTTTTTGGTTTTTTTTTTGCAGCGTTAGCATTTTCATTCTGTGAAACATCTGGATAATAACTTCAAATAATAAAAATTTGCCCAAAATGATATTTTTTAAAGACAAGTGATTATGTTTATTTCATTTTTCTAACGATGTAATTTCTAGAAAGAGTCACATTTTGGTGCTGTGCCTTGATTTTTTTCCTTTTAAAGTGACGATAGAGCACGTCTAACCTTTGCCACCTCAGTTTCCTCCGTCTTCCTGCTCGCTCTGCACATGTAAAATGATCAAATAGTCCCTGCATCCGACACCTGTCCTAGGAATCCACACTCTCCTTCATCCATCAGCATCTCACCATTTTTTTTTTTTTTTAAGCTATGGCTTTGGCCCAGGCCGGATCAGGCCTCGGGGATTGTTAGGTGAAGGACATGTGGCATTGTTGACGTCGGTTGAGGTGTGTGTGTGTGCGTTCTTGTGAGGTGGAGAGGAGGGTGTGTGTGCAAGCCCAGGTTGCGAGGCAGCGCAATCAAACAAGTCCCGGCTTCACTCGGGCGGTTTTTCTGATGTCTGCGGTTTAGACAGGGCGTTGCACGACGTTCACGAAAACTTTGAGGAGAGGAGGGGAACCAAAAAGAAAACACACACACACATACACATATGAAAAAGAAGAGGGATTTGACATGTGTCAACAGGCTTACCTGTTACCGGCGAGAGATGGCCCTGAAGGCATGCTGGGAGTTTCTCATGACTATGACGGGAAGAGTGCAGACGACCGACCTGAAAGGAGCACCCGCCTCACCTGAGCCACAGCGGCTTACAGCGGCGTCAGCCAGCAACACCTTCACATTGTTCTTTTCACCCCTTTTTTTTTCTCTCTGTTTTTTAGCCCGTGTGTGGGCAGCCACTGATGGCAGCTTTCGGCTGTTTTTCTCATGAGTTTGTGGGTGGTGGTAAAAGAGGCCATGTGAATACACACTATACACACGTCAGAATGAGTACATAAAGAAATCAGCAACATGAGCTTATCACCCTTTACAATTTATCTGGTTTAAACCTTAGACATGTGTATCACTTGGGGAGGGAAAAAAAAATGCACGGTTTAGTTTTTGAAAAAAATATTCAAACCTCAAATATTTAACCGAGTCCATGTTCCAATGGCTTGGGGTCATAATATGTCGAAAACCAGAGGATCCTTTTTTTTTCATGAGAGAAACTAATTGCTGATATTTTAGCTAATTAATTAATGTTGATGTTCACATGTGTTTGAGTCACTGACTCAATAATCATTATAAGTTATTCCTAACACATTAAGCAAGACTGCTAAAAATTCTCTGAGACACATGTAATGGATTAAATAGGATTCCAAATTTGTGATTAGGTTTACAGCCTGAAGTTGCTCAAACCCATCCCAAATCATATAAAACAGCCCTGGAATGTACAGTTACCACCCAGGTTTCAGTTTGGACGAATCCCAATATGGGCATGTTTTGTTGTCCCCCCATAAGTACTGGAAATCTGCTTACAGAAATGTAAAGCTGGGATGTAGACTTTTTTTTTTTTTTGTTAGTTGTTGATATGTTGTTTCTTGACACACTACGGCTGTGATGGATGTCTTCTGTCATAGCTGTATAAATCACACATAGCAAACACATTCTGCACATTCCTCTACTTTATTCTACGCTGCATTGATGGCCTCACTTTTTTTTTTTATTGTCATAACTATTTGACAAAAAAAAAAATAATAAAAGGCTGAAAAGTTGTAGAGGCTGTGCAGACAGTTGGGGTGGAGCTTCACTTAGCTTTAGGTCACAGACTGCATCTACCAATTGTGTCATTTGCCTGACAAAAGCTGTAATTAAGTTGTAATTGCTTTGCTGTGAGGTGTCATTAATTTACATTAACCTCTGTTTTCCCTCATGTTCATGAATATAATAGATACACTTATTAGGCTAATCTCTAACTAAGGACAGTTGATATGACAATTAAGATAAGGAGGGTGTAAGACCCCAGGTCAGATTGTCTGCGTGCATGTTGACAAAGAGCAGGTTTATCCAGAGCTGAGTTGCCAGAGAAATCTACGGTCATGCTAATAGCTTATACTCTCACTGACAGGTTTCTGTCACACTGCTAATGTGCAGGAGTTCAGTTAAAAACAATCCTAACTGGGTTGCACCTGACCAAGGCACATGCTACTCTCAAATTGTTTTTAGGTTCATATCTCCCAGTCACTTGGATCCATTTAACTTTTATTTTAGTAATACATCACATTAATAGGTAAGCCGTCTACTAGGCATTCAAATCTTGTAAAGGGTCATTTTCAGAGGTATTGCCACATCTACATTACAGTCCTGACCTCGCTTCAAGCCATTTTCCACATGTTTGGGCCATTAAAGGAGTTCCTGGGGGGCCAGCATTCCAGATGAGAAGCAGGCAGTCTGATGATGGCTCCGGTGTACGGAGATAATAGACAGATAACTTGGGGAAAGACGCATCTGTCTGTGGGAACTGTACACACAATCATCCACAATCACCACTTGCACATTACAGGAACTCGGCTGCAAAGGCATTAAAAACTGTCCACATCCCCTGTACAATGCTGATCTCGATCCAAGTGGTTTCCACATGTTTGGGCCATTAAAGGAGTTCCTGGGAGGCCTGTGTTTCATCATTTTCATCATGGCTCCGGTATACTGAGAAATCTTTCTACCTTGATGGAATCCAAGCACTATTGAAACGCATTAGTATAGCAATGGATTATATGGAGAAATAAAGAGAGTTTTTAGTCTCATAAGTCAGTTGTGGCCGTACAATTCCTCTTCACTGAATCTAAGAAACCCAAGCCTGCTCCAGCATGACAATGCCTCTGTACAGAAATCGAGTTCTGTGAAGGTTGGTGTAAAAGAACTCGAGTGATCTCAAGCCCACTAAACACTCACTGCACCCTGCCTGCCCTCTTCACCCAATATCACTGCCTGAAATCATTGCCAACATCAATGGTCTTAATCCCAAATGAACACAACACCACAGCCATCCTATCAAAGTCTAGAGAAAAGCCTTCCCAAATGAGCAGAGGTCATTAAAAAAGCAAAGCAGGGCAAAATCTAGAACATTATGTTCAACAAGCACAAGTGTGTATAATGGTAATTGATGCACAAAGTGCATTTTTTGACCAAAGTGTACTTTTGTTTACTACTTGTAGTTCCTCTATACTGTATGTAAGAAACAGTGCAGGTGTACACTCAGTTATTCATTTTAAGTGTTCATAATGTTATCGGTTAATGGTAGTAATCGACAACCTGACAAGATTTCTAAAATAATGATTTTGATATACTGTTTATATATTTTCATATTCATAGCAAGTTTTTAATGGTTAACATTAACCAGCATATCATGTATGTCAGTAGGCTAATCCTAATCAACATGCTAGTTGACCTACATTTAAAGAATTGAACAACACAAAAATAGGTCAACAATGATTAAAAAATTATGTGCTTACATGGAAGCCTTGCCGGTGTATGGGGAGGCTTCAGACATCAAACTGTGCATTTGGGTTTTTGGATTTGTCATGTAAACAAAAGTTATCATTACCTTTTATAACAGGGAAATTTTACCACTACCGGAATACGGGAATGACATCACAAAGAATTTATGTAAATATTTTACAAAATGAGCATATTATTTAGGGGTTTTTTTTTTTGGTCATAGAAAAACCTTCTTTTTTTTTGCTCAATCTTGTTTGTACAGTTGTTTAAAATGAAACAAAATTCAGTTCATCATATTACCGATGTTGTGCTGAAAAAAAAAAATGTTACTCTTTACTACACAATCCTGAGCCCTATCACTCACACATCGTCTGTACTGCTTTATCCTATATTCAGGGGGGCTGGAGCCTATCCCAGGAGACTTAGGGCACGAGGCAGGGTACAGCCTGGATGGGGTGCCAATCTATCGTCGGGCACTCTGACAAATTACACTACGTGCAATTTGGGAGCGCCAATCTGCATGTCTTTGGACTGTGTGTGAGTACCCAGAGGAAACCCACCAAGCACGTGGAGAACATGTAAACTCAGTGCACATAGAACCCGAGGAGGGAGTCGAACTCAGACCCTGGAGGCGACGGGCGACATGCTAACCACTGAGCCACCTGAGCCCTATATATGTTAAGGGCACAAAAAAAAAAATGCTCTAAAAAGCTCTGATTTTAAAAGCTAAAGCGTTCTTTGAAGGGAAGTGAGCTATTGTGTGCTTCTTTGCAAACATGCTACATGAATAGGACTTGCGATCTTGGAATGAACATGTTTCCATGACACCAATTTAAGTAAGTACATTATATTTATCAACTAGACTGATAACTTTCTCTGAGGTTACAGTTGAGGCTAATATACTGTACATATTGTACTAGGCTTGCTTTAATGTCTAAGCGCCTCAATGCCAATGCACCTAATAAGCACTTAATAGCCTGTTGCTGTTTTGTTTGTTTGTTTCCCTGCCCTCAGGACATTTGGTCAGCGCTTCAATTCGGTCATCCTGAGTTTAGCTGTAATGAAAGTGCCACTTTGTAGGGAGTCAACAAAGGTACCATCATTGCCAGGGTAGAGTAAAATGTTTTCTTCATGCCAAAGCAATGCACAGAGGCAATTTAGTAAATTGATTCAACATTGTGTTCTACCTGACGCTTATTCATAACCACAACAGTTTGTATTTACATTTAGCTACTTACAGTAGGTATTAATTACAGATTATATCTCAGGACTACAATAACATTATCAAGCAGCTGATCTTTTATTATTAATGTTTATTAATAGATCTCCTTAAGAAACAGCTTGTGATTTGGACAAGTCTATGACCTCAGTTCACTGCTCACCTGTAATCATGAGACACTTTGGACAGGACCGGGCTCTTTGCTGTGATGTCAGAAAGCATGTGATGTGTGAGAATTAGTCACGCATGAGGCGTTGGCGTTCATTATTGATGGCGACTTGGTTACTTTGGAACAGCCGCGACAGATTTATGCCCCTCTGTACGTGCACCCTCTGGCTCAATTAAGGGAATGGAGACAAAGTTTGTTTAAGGATGCAATACCATGATCGATTGCTACCGTGTCATTTTTCCATCATCATGATCGCGCAACATGCTTTATCACTAATGAAGACTAGAAATAAGATTCTGGATGACACGATTTTGAACCCCACAATTATATTTCATATAGTATATAATCTAAAAAGTACCCCTTTCCAATCAATTTAGTTTTTCCTTGACTATTAAGTTGTACCTTTAGTTGTGATGTCATCATTGAAATTTAGACCCATCAATAGTGAGTGGCATTGGACTCCAGTGTTACTGTGAATTATTGAGCGAGATCGAGTTTCCAGCACTAACGCGCCCTTGCACGACGGAAAGAAAGCCAACACCATTTATGCTCACACTTTTTGTGTGTCTGTTTGCACATGCGAGGAGGTTCATGCGGACGTGTTTGTATTTCTTTGTGTACCTCCCCACTTGGTTTTGCGGTCATTATTCGCCTCAAGTATATATTGTACCCACGTATCCATGTTGAGATATGTTTAAATATAGCAGTGTTTGTGTAAATATGACTAGTAGACAAGAAGCCTTTGAGTGATACCGATGAATCTGTTTGAATAATTCAGCTCCCGTGACACTCTCAACCGCTCCCATTGAGGCTCCAGTTTCCCCAATGTACAAATACACTTTAAGAATCATGCACATCCTTACATGTGAGTAACTTTATGACATCACTGCTTGTTAGCAACACTGAGTTGTTATGGTTTACTACTTTATATGTGCCACTGGCAGTGTTGTTAATAACAAGTTGACACACAACTTCTATATCCTTAATTAATCTATAGTTGCGAATAATAGGTAAACTAGACCAGAGCTGATCCTATCATCTATAGCGAAGGCCAAAGATCTAAGACCAGTATTAAAATTATTGTATTCTCTTTTACATTTTACGCAAATTATATATTATCATCAGCGTCTCAACCGGAAAATAGGATGTTAAAAATTTTGACATGCATGAAATGCTAAGAAATTCTCAAATGCATGTCAAAGTTTTGTTTGACAGTGTGCATTCGTGCTGGCATGGGCGATTCAAATGAGATAGATCAAAACCTTAGGATTCATGTCAGATCAGATTTACTCATCTGAGCACATGCTTCTGCAAAAGACGCATAAGACGGAAGGAAATTATGAAGGTGTAGTTTATGGCATTCAAAATCAAATTTGTTTTTTTCTAATTTGCATAGTGAACCCCATATAATGCAGAATGCTGAGTAATTCAGATCCTGATCATTTCCTTCATTTGAAAGTTCTTCCAAGTTGTTTAAATGTTCAGATTATTTCCAGTTTTCCAGAGAAAAAAAGGATTCCTGTTTATACAGTCTGCAGCTAGTCATTTTTTGCAACTAGGAGTCACTTGAAATTTTACCCCAAGTCTAAATTCTGCATGTCATCGGTTTTACAAGGCGGTCCACTCGGGGGCGATGTTTTCTTGTCGTTTTTTTTTTTCTTTCGGTGGGAGAGGAGGGTTGTGAGCAGATTTTTAGCTTTCTTCAACTTCGTTATGGTACATTTAAAAGCAGTTCACCCTTACTTTCCGTACCTCTCCTGTTAGTCGGTTTGTAATATAAAGACAGGTTGTGAATAGAAAAGGCACGGTGCAATGGAAACTCTCATCCCAGTGGATGTGTTTCTCTTGCAGTGAGGTCATCTTACCAGCCTAACCACTACTCACCCACTCTCTCACTCGCTCTTCAATGGCAAGCAGAGGTAGAACATAGGGTAGGAAGAGTGAAAGAGGGAACCACTTGGTGGTAGTGTTGAGTCAGTAACAGTCTGAGAGCTGTTCAGTGGGAACTGGAGTGAACTGCTAAGCCACACAACAGAACATCTTTAGATCTAGGTTAACTTCGTGTAACTATGAACACTGTTAGATTTCCAACACACTACATCGCTTCACTCTGCTAGCAGTTTCCTGATGTAACCTGATTTGTTTGTCATTCCCACCTCAAAAATAAATGCAATGAAACAGTGGACAACATCACAGCTGGTTTTGCAGCCCATGCCTCACTGGTTCCTTTGTTGGTCGGCAGTAAGAGAAGGCATTGTGCATCTCCGCTCAACAAAAAGAGCTACCTGTCACCAAGCCATTTTCGTTTTTTACTGACTAGGATGAAGGATGGGCCTTAGCAGGAAAATCATCATGAAAGAGATAAATGATCCATCAACAGTCTACTCAGCAGTGATTCACTAGTGATGACGTGTTATCAACGCTTCTTTGAGGGCTGATGGAAAAAAAACCAAAAAAAACCAATGCCTCGTGGCAGGACGTGCCAAGAACGTTGCTCACGTATTCTTGTCAAGCCATCTTGCGCCTTACATGCAAAGTCTTAAGAAATCATTACTTATAATAAATTAAATGAATAAATAAACAATCCGTGTTGTGACACACACCAGTGGTGCTTTTCCTAAAACACGCACCATGGAGGTTGAATAACGGCAACGTTTTGCATGCATTAAAATTGATGGATTCTGAGGCCAGTTCTCACAGCTCTCAAGGCCAGTTTGCTCAGGAGAACTCGTCTCCTCCTTAAGGGCATTTCGTTCCACCTGCAAGCTGTAAGGGTTAGAGGTCTCCTGCACCTGAGGCCAGTTCCCACCAACAAAAGCCTTCCTCATTTTTGTCTCCAAAGAACCACTTTGCTGTCACGTGCACACAGTAGAGGAACACAATGGCCCAACCTACACCACCTAAAATGCCATAACAGCTGAGCCCTCAACCTAAGCTGATCACAGGTAGATGAGGGGTGGGGGTTGCCCCCTGGTAGACTCATCTCTCTTCAATACACTTGTTCTCAGTGACTCTACTTAAACAGAATGCCATAATTTGAAAGTAATTTTCAGTCTAATTTTGTTTATTTAATTCTAAATTATCACTGGCATTTTATTTTTTAACTTAAATGAAACTGAAACAGAGCATGCATTGCCAGAAAATACAATCTCTTCCGGCATTTGATATTTTTTGGCTTGCTGATGCTTATCTGTTTTCTTTTTTTTCTTGTGTGGTTGCTATAGGTGTGCATTGTCTTCTACTTATACTAAAGGGCTTGCTTGGCTGTTAGAGATGTATACGATAGAAACCTGACAAATGGGTTATTTTTAAGTATCTGTAAACTCTTATTTTATGGGTATTTTTTCATTATTTAAGGGTCTCATAAAATATTCATGAAATCTTTAATGCATAAATCTGTTTGCAATTAAGTGATAATGTGGTCTAAACAGATACACATACATATATGAATAGTAGGTTAAAAAAAAGATATATTTATTGATTGATTTTCTGACAAAGGACTAAGATTTTGCCATGACATAAAAAAAAGCCATGCCAGTTCTTAACTTTCATGCATTCATTCATTCATCCTTAGTAATTGCCTGGTCAGGGTTTTGGTGTTAATTTAATTTAGTAATCTGTTTATGTTTTTGTTAAATACAATGGACTAAATGAGTTGACAGCAAGTACAATAATAATAATAATAATAATAATAATAATAATAATATTATTATTATTATTATTATTATTATTATTATTATTATT
>JAOVVA010000054.1:20416360-20439435 GCA_028565275.1 Leiocassis micropogon
AAGAAAAGAATATTTAAAAATCAGTGGAAAGTGTTTGAGACATGCAAAGTAATTGGTGTGATTCAAACCTGGTGTGGGACGCATTAAGTAATTCATTTGTTTTGGGTCTGTTTGTGGCCGCAGACAGAGTGAAATAAAGCAGCACCATTTTAAATCTGTTTACAGTTTGATTGCTTTAGGAAGTATGCTCAGGATTAGTGTCTGGGTGGTACTGAGCATGCACTTCACTAAATCTTCCTTACATCATAAGGCACACATTTATAGTCTATTATATAGTCTAGTTATAGTTTATTAAAAAAAATTCTGATAACACCTATTCCAAAACTGTCCAAAATGAAATGAAACAAAATATGATAATGTAATGTGTGTATGCTATGTCACGGGAATGTAGTTGTATATGAAAAAAATCCTACTGTCCCATTTTATGTATCATGTAATAGATAGTTATCTGTAAATCGTATCTGAATATTTACAATGAAATTAATATGGCATGGACGTTCAGGTTGAGTTCAAACTAACTATGTGTAGTTCTCTGGTTGAGCTGATTTAAACCTAACCATTACATTTTCTGCTTTAACATCTTACAAGTTTTTTATGTGAAATATAAACCACAATTGGTGACTACAGAAGGAAAAAAATGATTGTTTTCCTTTAACAGCATGTTCCACTTTTTTTGTTTTATCAGAGGGATTTGCCATGAAACATGTCATGTAAGGGACATATGAGGGAAAAATATGTTAAACAAAACAAAATGTAGCCTCTTGGGGGAAAAAAAACTTAGAATTTAGTCCTTTTCTGAGGTCTCATGAAAAACCTGCGTGACTCATTTCTAGATGAAGAATGTTACACTTGCAAAATAATCTTTATCTTTAACTATAATCTGATTTTAAAATAATTGACATGATATGTCAATTTATTTTAGAATTTTACACTGGTACTTAAATATATTTACAAATGTCTTAGTATTAAAGATCTTATAATATAAGTACGTCACTGTGTAGTATATAGTGAGGGAGAAAGAGAGAGAGAGAGAGAGAGTACCAGTCAAATGTTTGAACAGAAGTTTGGATTTATTTTTTACATTCTCGTATAATCCTGGATTGTTTTCAAAACTATATAAAACTAACTAAATAACACATATGGCATTAGGTAATTAAATAACAAGAACAACAGTCAATTGTTATTTTAAAACAGAAAATCAGCTTTTCTTGAATAGTTCCAATTACAGCACCTCAGATTAGAGGCGTTATGAAGGCTTTACAGAGCATAAGTAGCAGACACATCTCACCATTAACCGTTCAAAGGAAATTATTGTATATTTTGGACACCTTCAGCATTTACAACGTAAAAAAAGATCATAAAGTTTGAAGGTGTGTCCAAATATAGGCTATATATATATATATATATTGTCGCCTTGCACCTCCAGGTCCCAGGTTCGATTCCCGCGTCGGGTCAGTGTGCATGGAATTTGCATGTTCCCAATTTGTTCATAGTGTGTGAATGTGCATGTGAATGTTGACCGGAGGTCCTAAGGTGGTCATACAAATGGGAATAAATACAATGGACCATTGGTCTCTACGGTTCCTAGTTGGACTGCAAAAGTTCTTAGATGAATAAATGGATGGATAGATGGATATATTGATGTATATATAAAGAGTCAGTCAAAATTTTTTTTTAATTTTTAATTGAATTATGGCCGCAACGTGTAGTATTGTTTCCTCTAAAGATGTCAGTAGTTGCACCATTGTTAATGCTATCATGACATCGTCAGCGAACAGGCGTATATTTTTCAAGTTGTATACATTTTTAATAAATAATACATTTCCATAGTACAATATTAGCTAAACTGTTCTAACATGATGATTTAAGTTATCTGATGAATCACAGACGTACAAGTTGTTATACCCAGTTATAATGTAGAAGGTGGGATTTGTCAAATAGATGGGAAGACTAACCTTACCCAACCAAACCTAACACACTAGAAAAGATTTTCTATTTAAAAACTTTTAAAAGGATCCATAAATGTGTTTTAGACTGACACTAACGCTGAGTTTTAATTGGTCACGGATGACACTGAATTCTTGTAAAATAGATTTACAATAATAATGTTTTATTTAATTTACAAAACAATAATCAAAATATTAGAAAGATTATTTCTAAAAAGAAAAAAATACAACCAATTCAAAGATGTGATGTTAAGTTCTCCTCCCATCTCCCTTTAATATTTTTATTTCTCCTCCTGTGTCCCTTTAAGTGGTCAGTAATTTGACAGCAATTAAAATTAACATATTAATAATCAACAAGTTTTTATAGTTACATGTATTTTCCGTTATCACTTATGCTACAGCAGTTGTGTGATGTTCAAAGGCCGACAGAAGTATTATGCCATGCTACTGAGTAATCTGTAAGAACAAAGTCTTTTATCCTAATGCCTTTGCCATGGTGGAAAACATGCTACTTGTTTTTTTTATTCTCAATCCCTCTTGTAATACGCTTTTATTTTCAGTAAATAAAAACTAGTTATATTGTCACAGCTTTTTTCTTTTTATTATTTTTATTAACAAACACCTTCTGATTGGTTGGATTTGTAAAATTCAACAGAGATGTACAGCATGTCTTAATTAATGTTCTTTTTCAATTCCCTTGACAATATTAGCACTGTCAGTGTTAGAATGTTTATCTAGATCTAGTAATGTTAACTCTGCATATTTAAATTGAATGTCATGAAAAACAGATAATTTTTCAGCATATTTTACTTTTCAGGAAAATTATTACAAGGAAAACGTCTGTGATTTTTAAAACAGCTTTATGCCAGTTTTATGCCAGTAAATCTTTATTTATGGCAAATGTCTATGTGGTGTAATGTAGATGTTTTAACTGTAGAAAATGCAGTCTTGTTACAGTATTGAATGGACCATGCTGGGAGATGGTGGTTGCTATTGTGGTTAAACAAATTGCTTTTTGTCACTGCATATTATTTTCAAGCTTCATGGCAACCGCTGGAGTACTAGAAACTCGAAAGAGCCTGTGTTAAGGATTGTCACTGGACGAACTGTGTTTACCATTTTATTATCCTCTGGAATCAGAAAACGTTGATGACATAGAATATTCCCATATTTTCAACTGCGGCTAACATCTGGTTGTAGCTGTGTAGGCAGTAGTCTATAGCATTTCTTTTTTAGCAGGGACTAATATTTTGATAGGTAACATTCTTACATCCTGCAATTTTCTTGGCTCTAACATAACAATAAGGAGTATCTTATAGGAGAATGGTTTTATGAAATGAAATAAATTCCTTTTAAAATAAACAAATTTGTTTTTAAAATCAGAGACGTGCACCGGTGACCCGTCTACTCACCTGTGACCACTCTTACACTTCAAGATCCAAAAATAGTCAATGATCCCGGAACCTTGCTCATTCATTAGCTCCTTTCCTGACAACATAATATAGGTGCTTCAAGATGGTGAGCTCGGGGAGGGTCGAGTGGGTGGCCGAGATGGTTTGTCATTAAGCTGCCCGAGGGTGTGCCCACACCCAGCTGTCAGTCAGTATGATATAACACAGATACCCCCTGTGATCTTGGCCATGTGGTCCCCATTTAAGAAAAAACTACCCCCCAACATCACATATACCTGTGTGTTTGTCATTTAACAACAAGCACTTGCTGGAGTTGAATTCCGTTAAAAATGATCCATGCTTTCATTATGTTTCAATATTGCCTTACCACAATAATTATGGACGTGTGTATGTGTGTGTATGTGTGTGTGGGACTACAGAGAAGACAGACTTAAATTCACATAGATCCTAAATAAGCCTAAAATGAACAGCATTCCATGGGTGATGAAACAGTTTTGTATTCTGTTATTATTATTATTATTATTATTATTATTATTTCCATCTTAAAACAGTTAAAATCTGTGATCTAAGAATTCTGCAAATATATTATTATTATTATTATTATTATTATTATTATTAATTATTATTATTTCGAAACTACAATTTGAATATCATAGTAGAAGCTGTAATTGTTATCTTTCCACCAGGTTTTACTTGTTTTTTTTTTTTTTCCAACCAAGGCAAAGTATAAAGAGTTGCAAATAAACCTCTTGGAAAAACAAGTGTCTAACCATTTACCAGTCATTCTCTTATTTTTTTTGCTAATGGCCCTTTGCTTTTTACTGAAATGGTTAAAAGTTACCTACTTATTAAAATCAGCAATGTCAGATGAAAGTCCTATTTGTTTAGCCTTTGTTTTGGATTTGTTTTACATTAAACCCCCTGCAAAGTTAGGCATTCTTGAAACTCCAGGGAGCCAAGGGTTGGGTCTATATGAGTGGCAGGCCAGGCACACTGGCTTTAGTGGCAGCATTGTCTCCAAAGGGTGGATACTCAGGTGGGCAAGTCCCAGTATTGTTTTTTGTTTTTTCCTCCTTGTTGTTGTTGTCATTGTTGACCAGACACAATAGGCATTTCTGCTCTTCAGCATTAAGGAAACTTGGCTAAGAAGGGGAAGGGGTTGAAGTGGAATCCTCCCTAGTCCTACAAGTACAATGGAGGTTGTCCCAACAAGTCATGTTACCCCTCAGGGTTTTCGACTTGTTGATGCACAACAATGGCAGGGCCACTGAAAAGTCACTGTCCTGGGGCTAATCTGCAGGCTAACATACAGGCCAATCTTTCCTGTTTAAGATACCTTTGTAGGAACTTTGTACTAGACTTTAAGCTTTTGCAACCTTGGGGGTAAACACCACCTGATATATTTTTTATCTATAATTATAATGTGATCATGATTGCCTTTGTTTACAGAACTAATATGGATTTTTTTTTTTCAGCTTACTTGCCCTAAAAAGCTTACTTTTTACAGCTTTTTATCATCATATGCATTTTTTCTGTAATCCCCAAAGTCATACTCTTTGTTTCTGGTATTTGGTTCAAGGGCCAGATCAAGCCTAGTGCGTTTGACATGCTTTACCTGTGCCTGATAGACTAAGCCCCACCTGAGGATAGCGCAGCCTATGACAGGCTCTAACGATGCAAGTAAATGCCTGGAAGTCGTGACCGGTTTTAAAATATAAAGCTAAACATAATTAAAAAATAACCAAAAACAATCTTTATTTTCTTGTAGTTGTTTTTTTTTTATATTTGATTTTTACTTATTGTATAGTTTTACAATAAGTAATTTCAAAGTAACTGAATGTGCTATATTCATGACCATGATTTTTTTTAAAGTTTCCATTATTACCCAAAGCTAGGTTTATTTAACTTTACTTAAATGGTGATGATTGCATATGGGTATGAATTCACATTTCATACAAACTTCCATCATTTTCTTTTGATTGCGGAAAGCTTCTTTGCGACAATGACACTTGTTTAAAGCGCCATACAAATAAAATTGAATTGAATTGAAATTAATTGACTTGAATCTGACCTGGGTCAAATAAATTTGCAGTAAATAATGGTGGAAAGAGAAATAATAATTGCAAAGATGAAAAGACTCACTATGTGTAGAGTGGCTTGTACGGGTCCGGCTAGAGGCGACAGCGATGATGCACACCACCCAGTGGGTGAGTCTCTGTTTCTTTCCTCCCTTATAAATAAATCAGGATGAAAACCATTCTGTTTAAATAGTACCGAAGAGTGCATACTGCATACAACAAGCTCACCTTGTTATTTTGTTACCTTGGGCCTTGGGCAGAAAACCTGGCTTTAGCCATCACTATGCTGAGATTATTGCAGCCCAATATAGAAGGAAAATTAGAGGAACTCTGGCACACACAAGAGCTCCAACACTGGACTGGGAACTCATGGTGTTAACCTAAATCCTAAAGAAATGCTGTTCTCAGTGTTGGTAGGGAATTTACTGGCCTGCGGTCATAGTACTTCTAGCCTAGTTGCTGAATTCTAAGCAACCTGGGCAGAATCGGAGAAAAAAGTTCTGGAGTAAATGATAAGGCCAGTTATAGGCCAGTGCATTTTGTCCCATTAAGGTTGCCAGAAAGACACCCTATCAGCAATGAGATGACTTGCCATTGGCAACTTCACCGAAACTTTCCCTAAATATGGAACGCTACATTCCAGGTGCCAACTCTACCCTCCTGCTGAGTGGAGGCTAGTCTAGGCCCACCTGATGAGCAAACATAGCTGTGTGACCTTGTAATCGATCTCTGATTGTCAGAGGATCAACACATGGTTTAACTCAGAAGAAGTAGTTAAAACTTCAGGGCCAGATGGAACACCCACAATTTCAGCTGGTTAATGTGTTCTGATTTTCTACAGGTGGGCACATGGTCCCTATGCCCATCTGTCACCACACTGCTTCCCAGTCAGTAAGGGAGGCATCTGTGGTGACTATGTCGCTCCAACAGGGCAAGGGAGCATTCAACCCAGCAGGAAGGATGAGGAATGAAAGGAGCAAAAACAACTCCAGCCTTCACCATCTGATTAAGTAGCACACTCAGTGGGGAGCAGTGCATGGTATGGCAAGGCAGGCCCACTTATTAGCATAGAATGATAGCAGCACTAACCTCAGATGAGCGAATCAAACAAAGCATTTATTTTATTATTAAGGGCTAGATTTGACTTTTAGTTGGGGCCTATTTATCTTGTCCCAAAATCTACAACCTCATCTGCCATTTTTCTTATAAAAAATTAAGACTGTTTTTTTGGCATGCTTTGAGTGAGAGCTCATAGTTTTAGTATAGCTCACATTCTTGCTATTTTCCATTTCCTACACCACACTGCATTTCCTTCACTCCATGACTGAATACTTTTGTAATAAGGCAAGCATTGCTATAACGGAAAAAATATTTACATGTTCCCTAAAAAACAACTACTGTAAAATACACTTACATTGACAGTAATGGAAGTCTATTGGCAGCTCTGGAAGACAACATGTTGTTGTACACTATATGATGCATCTTGTATGTGTTTCCAAAAGACGTCTCAGGAAGGGGAAATGTGGCTGATGATAGCATCAATTTCTTACAAAACTTGAAGAAAATATCCTCAAGATTCACACTGCCCCTGGTGGCTAGAAGTGTGAAATAGAACTAATTACAACTTGCATTATTCAGTTATTCACTATATTATTTAGTATTCAATATGAATTATTTCATACCTACGGTGAAACTAATAGTGAAAAGTCTCGCACCACTGAAGTAGGCACATCTGCACGGAGCTCCTAGGAAGCTAATAAAGGGGTTTAAAAAATAAGAAAGGCACACAGCATGAAACTAATTATTGATTTTACTAGTTATACTGTAGTACTTAAACCAAAGTGTGTCTTTGCACAAGATTTCTATTTCTATTTTATTTTGCTAATTGTTTCACTTTACCCATGTGAACATCCTTCAAAAAAGCATTTACCAAATTCAAGTTTGATCAGATAAAGCTTTTCTTTCTTTTTTTTTCTGGACTGTTTCCCTTTGACTGGTTTGCAGTGGACCAACATTGTTTTTCAAGTGCAACCCTAGGGAGTAGATTCTGAGTAATGAGGCTGTGTTAACTTGCTCGGGATCACTACAGTCTAAAGGAAGGCTAGGGGTTTATCACATAGTCTCGCCCCAGTCAGACTGGCGTGGACCGGAAAAGAGACAAACCCATGGGAAGTGTGTCACTGCTGAGTCCAGTCAAATCAGGGACACATCTCTGGTTTGTTGGTAACATATAAGGCAATGTTCAGAAAAAGAGCATTGACTCCAATGAAACACCGTAATTCCCGTCAGTTAACTTATATTTAAGTTCTGTTGATTGGCACAAAAATGTATTTGTGTTCAAGTGGAGAGCTTTGTTAAGGTTCATTCTTTAATTTGTCCTCAAAGTGTAAAAATAGATACAGATGTTGAGGAAATCCCC
Organism: Leiocassis micropogon; assembly: GCA_028565275.1. Taxonomy (NCBI): domain Eukaryota; kingdom Metazoa; phylum Chordata; class Actinopteri; order Siluriformes; family Bagridae; genus Leiocassis; species Leiocassis micropogon. Next base: position 20,424,216 of record JAOVVA010000054.1, read on the forward strand.
ACAAAATGAGAAATGACTTGTATTTTCAAATATAATTTAGCTGGTCTACCAGCCTACTAATGACCTTAAATTGAATTAACATCCTGTATAAAAGTCATGAACTTAAAGTAATTAATAATGGCAGCATATTGTAATCCCTACAGTACTGGACAGTAAAAATCACACATGTTATGAAATGCTGTAATGATGTAAAGAGTAAACTGAAAAAAAAAAAGACTCATGTATCAACATATTTAAATTAAGGGCAGAATTTCCATTCAAGTAACACATTTCAGTTGAAAAAAAATGACGGTAAATATTGATTCTAAAAATGGTATGTTTAGGTTAAACTAATTTAATATGAATTATTAGAATTAAGTATGTTACAAACTTAATTTACTTTTTTCAGTAAAATAGACACAATATAAATATATAAAATCTGCAGAAGGTGTGCAATCCAGTAATAAACCAAAAAGTAAGTATGACAAAGTCTGACAACCCATTGATTCTGAAAAAAAAATCAGTCATTTAAAAACTTGCAAATTTATAGGGAAAATCTATAAAAAAATATATTTTTATTTTTATAAACATCTTAAAGAATCTGACACAGTTCATATTACAATTACTTCTGTTGATTTGCCATTATTATTATTATTATTATTATTATTATTATTATTATTATTATTATTATGTCCAAAAAGTGGTCTATGACATAACACATTATGTTGATTACCATACTTAAAACATTTCTTTGTAAAATGTTCTTTTCGTTTTACTGAAATGGTCATTTCTGGATTTTTTTAGCACTGTGCTGTGTACATATACTTTATTCATATTATAACTTTTGCAACAAAAAAGTACCATATAATGCTGAACAGAGACCATTCCTGCTGTAGTGAGAAAACTAGAAAACCATATTAGGTGGCAGTTTCTCAGTTGCTGCTGCAAGTCGTCTTTGTTCTTGGGAGCATCTGTGTTTATTTCTTTGTGTTAACCACTAAATTGGTCCACAAGAGATTCAGTGTTGGCATATGTCGAGGGGCTAACAGTGTGCATGTGGGAGTGGAGAGCATCAAACAGGTGTGAGGTTAGGACTGGATCAATTATCACGTGCAGGTTGTGCCCAGCTGTCATCCTTCCAAAGGGCTTTCTTCTGCTTAGTACTGGTCAGCTTATCCTTTCTAAAAAATACACACAGAGAGGAAAATTTGTAAATTAAGTCTTAGAAATTAATTCACAATCAAAATATAATTTCATTCTAGAGCATGAATGTATAGCACTTCTGTACATCATTCTGGATGAGATCACTAGGAGCTACTTAAATCCGATAATTATTTTGTAGCACTAGAGTTAAAGTGTCATGCCCCAGGTGTTTCAGAAATGGTCTAGTATGGGAGTTGTGGCCATTTCCGTGGTTGAGAAAACTCCTGAGAGCACCTTTTCTGTGTTTCCCCTTTGCTCTGATTATTTAGGAAAGACCTCGTTAGCCAGTAAACGTGTCTGTCTCATTAATCCTGTTTGTGGTCCTGCGTCTCTTTTGCTTACATATTGTCTCTGCCACATCCTTCTGTGATCTAAACACAACTTCCCAATTGGTGGGTCATTAAGGCTAATCAGAACCCACAGAGGCCAACAATTTTCCCTGCCTCTCCTTAGGTGTAAATCCTGGCAGATTATTGATACTACTGAATTATTTTCTGGTTTGACAAGAAAGGAGAAAACAATGGAAATAGGCTTCATTTGCACACAAGTCATTTCTCTTTTGGTGTGCCGCACTTGACCCAGGAGACCCTCTTGTGAATCCACTGTTCCGTAATGAAGTCTTGATCTACCACAAATAATTGCGTTGACTCAGGAGAAAAGGACAACAAGACGTCCCAGAACAACAGATCATTTATCTTGTAAATGTCTCAGGTTGATTTCATAGAGCAGTCATTCATGTGCGCTTGTGGGAAAACCAGGTGTTGGAATGATCTAAACACATCGAGGCTTGCACCGCTTCTATTCACCGCCTCTGTTAAGGGATAGCCCAGTGTGCCTACACAGTGGTAGAGCAGGGCGATTATGGAATTAACACTTGGTGGTTGCACAATAAACACAGCACAAATGTTGAAAGAGGCAAGAATGGATAAATCACTTGTTTTTCCCCCAAGGAAAACTAATAATAATTTAGTACAGCATTCTGAAACCATAGTGTCTCTTAAACCTGTGATTTGTATTTCTCAGAAACTGAAAGTTCCCAAGAGAAACACAGCATAGATTTATTTGAAGACAGTGTTTTGTTAAGGATTCACCTTTGTTAAGCTGGCCTACTATTTCAATTAATACCCTATTTGAAATCACTTGCTAATGCACTGGAGGTGTTCCATGTATTGAAGTCACCTACATAGAAACGTTTGCCAGCATCCTAAAATTACCTATCATATTGTATTATACGAAGACTGCACTGAAAGTAATGCAAAAGTGAGCATAATCTTTTATACTTAAGGTTATTCAGATTGCACATATTGGTTGAGTAACTCTTCCTCTCCACAAAGGTACTACTCAACATAGTCTTGATCACAAGCAATGCATTTGCGCCACTGTTGAACCAAGCTTCGAAAATTTTCTTTGTCGCAGTTGATGATCTTCCACTGCAGGGTTTGTCTTAAATGATGGTTTCCCGTTCTTTAAACTTCTTTATCTATCCATGCACATAGCTTCTGTCAATGGGGTCATCCATGTCAATATTCTGAGGATTCGAGAGTTGGGTTCAACAATGGTGCAAATGCATCATACTTTTGTAACTCTTGTATTATTATTATTATTATTATTATTATTATTATTATTATTATTATTTCTGATATAATATTTTCTGGTACCATGACATACTTTTTGACATTTCTATCTTAAATGCTGTAACAATATATTGCACCTTTTTTACATATTATTATTATTATTATTATTATTATTATTAAATAACCACTAATTTTCTACTTCATCATCTATAAAATAAGCACCGAACTTGGATTTCTTTTGTACAAGAAGCTTGCACATATCATAGCACAGGTCTAGAATCTTAAATATCTTGATTGATTGATTGATTGATTGATTGATTGATTGATTGATTTGTTGGTTTATGTCTCATAATGAAACCCTCTGTTGGTTATGGAGCCTTATATATTTTGTAATATGCAAAAATAAATTGGTTCATTTTGTATAGGTACTGCAGCAACAAAGTAAAAATTAAATATAGATATAATCTAGATATAATTTTGTTATTCTGTCTCAGACACTTTGCTGTCGGTAGAAACATTTATGTTTTGTTATTCCTCCTCTTTCTTTTGTTTCTTAAAGATAAACTCATTACTAAATACTCTTCTTTTTTTGACCATCATTGCTAAATAGCTCAATACACTGACATTTTTATAGCCTGAGAAACTTCAAATTTTTACAACTTAAATTTTTTAAAAATCAGGATTATTTTAACAGACAGACTTCTGGAAGAATGAAGACACTTTATTAAAGCTTCCTGAACAATGCCATAGTCAGGCAACCTTTTTGGGTTACAGATGGATTTTCATTTTTTTAGGGTTAAATTTTTTTAATGCTGCGTCCAGAGATTTAAAGGAAACTCAGACAGACATTCAAACTGAAACCTGATTCCAGAATATGTTTTATTCCTAATGTTCCATTCTGTCTTCCTGAAGTGTAAAACTGAGTTATTGGAGGTCTGTATGCACCCTGTGCATTGTCACATTTTTTAGCGTTACCTTAGATGCAGGCTTTAAGAGTCTGTGATGTGCTTCCCCACCCACACACTGCCTCTTCCTATAGATAATGTGTTAATTTATCATACAACTGCTGTCAAAGCCTAAGCATTTTGCCTTTAAAAGAAGTAGCTACTTCTTTAAGTCTACTCCTTTAGGTAGTTATTTAAATGTAATGTAAAGAATCTAACTTTCACTTTAATAGTTGCCCCATTACTCACAGCACTTTGCTTCTTTTACTACGAGTAACTGCGTATTTGCATTCTTGTAAAATATAAAATATAAAAAAACATGTAAATTATAACTTGAATATTTTCAAATAACAAGTGAGCCATCTTTCAGAGAATCAGCGACCATAGATTATGGCAGCGCAGGTTGACACTGACAACAGCATAGCTTAAAACAAAATTAATTCAAGACACTTATCACATTTGACTTTTTCTACAAACCATATTCAATCAATAATAGGCAATCAAGGTTCAACATACATCGAAGTTTCAGACATATCTTTTCAAAAACAACATTGTTTCACATCATCATTAATCAGTGTTTCCATCATCATTAATCAGGGTTGCAAGGTTTTAACCAGAAAAACCTATCACAAAAAATGGCCACTGAAAATCTCATTTTTGTACAAATTGTTGTCACTGTAGTGACATTCTTCACTCCATGTTCCCCCTTTCTGGTGGCATGGTGGCGTATTGTTTTCAGTATGTGTGGAGTTTGCATGTTCTCCCCGCGCTTGGTGGGGTTCCTCTAGGTACCCGCAGTTCAAAGACTTGTGTATGTGTGTGTGCCCTGCAATGGATTGGCACTCCATACAGGGTGTACCCCACCTCGTGGCCTTCGACTCCTGGGATAGGCTCCACGCCCCCCACGAGTCTGAATACAGGATAAAGCAGTATAGACGATGAGTCAGTGAGTGAGTGAGTGATTATATACATGTTTCCTATTGAAAGATATATACTAAAGGTACAAAAGATGTACCATTAAATGTACCACCCCAGCAACAAAGAGAAGTCTAGCTTGGTACCTTTTGTTTCTGAATGTGTAGACAAGAAGGATAGGAGACAAAAGCCTTTATTTTCTTTACAGTTTTATTGTTAACTGATATGTGTCTAAATTTAAGAGAAGCATGTACATGTACTCAACACTCCCGGTGCCTACATTCAGCTTGTCAGTAACCTTAGGGTGGAAATATGGAGAGTAATGTTCCTCACATAATTGTGGTGTGGAATGTCTGAACCTCAGGGAACTGGACCACAGTATAGCATAGTAAAACCCACAAGAGCGCAGACCTAAGATCTTTCATTGTGCCTTCACACTTTTTGAGCCTGACGTCAACCTCTCTACACCCACTGAGTGTCCGAGCTTGGCTTTAATTCCTGTTTTGACACCAGGCCCTAATTACTGATGTAAATGATTGATTACCTGGCTTATGTTGCAAGGGTGGAAGGAAGCCCTTGGCCTGTCAGGCAAGGTGTGATTCTAGAAAGCAGGTAGAGAGGAAAGTAGATACCCACGCTGTGCTGCAAGCCAGGAGATTAGGTTCTGAGCACCTGCAAATTGGACCAAAGGCTTTTCCCATTAGTAGGCACTCCTGTAGCCACAGTACCTGCACAGGTGTTAGGGGATATCTTCAGTCCTTTGTTAGCTCTAATCCCATCCCATTCTGTACTTGGCCAGCCCCGGGTTTAACGCAGCTCTTTGACACCTGAAGAGTTTATCCACTGGCAGGTATATTCGAGCACTTTTGAAATGTGATTTGGCTAATTGGGTTTGAAGTGGAAGGCCAGAGTGCCTTTGGGCTAAAGCTACAGCAGATGGTTTTGGTGGATGTATAGTTAAAAAAAATCTGCAACCAAGTGCTGGTGGGGCAAAAAAAAAGCGAATGCAAAGTAAGAATTTGAACAGGAGCTTGGAAACACCCACACACCTCACAAACAGAAATTGAAAACAACTGAGCTGCCTTTGGGACTTTTCTTCAAAAGTACGCAAATCTTAACTGTACACTTTATTGTGTATTACAGGTTATTGATTTAGTTTATACAAGTAACACTCTTGCGTTCTGTTGTGTTATTATAAACCTATTCTGTTTAACCTTGACTCAAGGACACATATCCAACCTTGCATTCCCGTGTTCCGTGATCAGACACAGGTATGGAGACAATCTTTGCAGTCTTTCTCCTAGAGGTCAGGCAAGGTTTAACCCCAATCTTCTCCATCTGTCTGACTTACATGGCCTCTGCAGCTGCAGCTCAATTGATCTAGGTGCTGTGGGGAGATAGATTGTACGGGAAATGGCTTAATTGACCTCACTCTCACTGCAGGAATGCAAATGGCCCTCCATTTTTGGCAAATTCTTGCCCACATAAAGGGCAAAAACCAAACACCTTGGCATTCTATTTTACTTAAACACAGAACATGCGAAATTTCTGATCAACATAATAATAGCACAATGGCCGAGTTCCATGATTGAATTATCCACCTCTTTTTATTTTATCTGATTTGTTTTACCCCAATGATATACTTATATAAATATGTAATGGACGTCCTATTTGATATAATGAACAGGTTTAACAAAAAAATGCTTTAAAACCATTTCACAGCTCAATATCTGGTTAACCTCAAAATATCATGGTCAATTTGTTTATTTCTAATATTTTGTTATTAAAACAATGCCATTACATGTAGTTCATGTATATTTAGCCAACCCTTATGGAACATTTAACATTTAACAAGTGATGGAGATTTTCTCTGATGTTGTAAGAAGAGAGAATTTTTAACATTAAACTGACATATTTTTTTCTGGAACTGTTCACAGCATTCCTTGCAACTGTGCAGCAAGTGGGAACATGTTTGGCTACAGGCCAAAGCCTGTGTTGCACATATTAAGCTGTGCAGTACAATCTAAGATTAATTTCTTTTGCTTACCTCTTTTTGAAACTGGGCAGGTGCTCCTTTAGGCCTTTACACGAAGGTCACCTGGATCAACAGGTTGGGGTCATAACTCTCAGACGTGCTTTAAGATGAAAGGCTTAAACAGCCAAACACGCGTAACCTGTGTGGCTTTCATCTTTGCTAAAGGTCACTTGTACCCTCTCCATCAGTCTTCAGGACGCTCAGAACGGCTGTGATCTGTCACCATTAGAGGGCGCCTCCTTGGCCGGTGCGCGTGACCTTTTTGTTTCTGTTATGGGCGTATTGCCAGCATGTTGTCAACATGTTATTTAGGATGAATTGAGGACACCAGTAGAATTCTTTTCCTGAATAATATCCATACTTGCATTGACGAATTGACCAAGCTCTAGTTTTAGTTCAATAAAAACACTTGAATTTATTCCTCCTTTTGAGAGAATTCATGCATCCTTTCATGTCTTAAGTGTCTTGAATGATTTTGCTGCTGCCAAAAAAGTGTGAGCGTTTGAAGTTGAAACAGCAGACAAATATGACACTAAAACGCTTGTGCGGATGGGGGAAGAAGCACCACCTCTTGCCAAGCCCTTTCTTTTTTTGAGGCACCAGTGGTCATGATAGATTGATACGCTAGGAGTGTGTGTTTTACATGAAGACTGGTGTCATAGGACATTAGTGTAATTGCTTGGTGTGGGTGTTTCTTATCATGTTATAGCATAGCATGACAAAACCAAAAGAAACAATAATGCAATTAAATTGCTGGTGAAAAGCTAATCTTTTTTTAAATGCATAAGTCTTGGTCCATGTATCAACTGTTAGCGCAGAGAAATGACCCGTGTACTGCACAGACCACTATTTCACAATGGAGCGTAGCACTTGTCAGAGCCACTATTTCACAATGGAGCGTAGCACTTGTCAGAGCCAGGGCTTCTTGTCAGCAGCTGAACTTGATCTGTCTGATTTGTTCCCAGTGAAATTTTGAAGGGATTAATGGACTTGACCTTGGGGCAGGTTGTGTCTCATATAATATTTATAAGGCTAATGGGAGATGAAGAAGGATTGGATCTATTAATTACATGGCTGTAACCAGTCATGCACATAATATATGCTAGAAGTTTCAAAATGCCACAGAGTGACTTGTGAGTAAATGTGTTTATAGTTTATGTTTTTGTGCCAGTTGGCCATGCTGTTCTTGTCCTAACAGTTATCAGGCTGACTATACAGATGGATCAAGATTAAATACTTAAAAACAAGCTCCCCTGATGCTTTAGGGCTGCACACCACAATATGATGGAATGGGGGTTACGTTACTGCGGGGGTTAGGTAACTCCAGATGGATAATCCCAGGACCTGGTAAACCGGTCTTTAGAAATTCAACAAGTATACCTGGCAACCTCAGCCTGTGTGGGCGTGAATGTGCTGTGTCCCCCTCCCATAGAAGAAGCACTCCGCTACAGGCTGACTCTGTCTCCCCCGTCGGCTGTCTTTATAACCAGACACCATTATTCTCCAGCCAGCCCAGTTGTCAGGTTCCGTCTAAACAAAGCTCTCTTAAGTGGTGATATTCTGCTTTTTCTTCCAGCTTTCTGAACTGAATGTCATAACATATTCGTTTCTATCTCAAAACAGGTTTAATACTCTTTGAGCAAGAGTTGAAAAAGTACAGAGAAATTATAATTTGGTAAAAGTATAAATAGCAAGTCAGAATCTTACTCTGATAAAGTGGCGATGTCTAGCCAAAAATAAATGAATAAAAAAAGTAATAAAAAATTATATATAAGCAAAACATTGCTATTTTTAACACAACTGTTTAAACGTTTACAAAAGTAAATATGTTTTACTGATGAAAATATGTATTGTCATGTTTTTAATATAAAGTTTAATTATTTACAGTACTTTGCTAATGAATTGATCAGAAATAAAATATATTATAATAGACCAATATTTACCATTAGCTAGAATTTGATTTGCAGCCTAGCCATTTACGTTGGCTACTCTAATACTAGTCTAGTCAGTACTTCATTTGCAAAGAAAATTTTATTTAGATAAATTGAAGTCAGAGGTGCAAAAGGTACTGAAAAGTATCAAACTAAAAATTACATTAGTAAAAATATAAAGTAAATCTAAAAGATCTAAAGTACTAAAAAGGTAAAAGTAAAGTCATCTTAAGTGACAGAATTATTTTTAGTAACTATTTAAAATCGTAAAAAAAAAAAAAGTGTTATTTTCCGTAAGATACAATTAGACATTTTGACTGAAGTAAATACACCTAGTTAACATTAAAAAATTAGCAAAACATACATCAGCAAGTTATTTCAAATCACCTGAACTTTTGGCCTTATTGTGAGTCAAAGGCAATGGTTTATTATGTGAGTTTATATGGAAACATTTTACTCAGGTAGCTCCAGGAGCGCTCATGCTCAAACTCAGCACAGTTTACTGGTGGGTTCTCCATGTCCAGTTTCACACAGATAAGTATAACACCAATAACACTGTACAGCCAGACCAGTAGACTAATAATGTGTTGTTTCTGCACTGATAAACTTGATTGGATGCTATAAATTGAATATAGTCATCGGTTAGATGAGAAAAGTAGAGACCTTTTCTATAAAGATTTCCAATGTGTACTTTAAAAGTCCATGTACGTATTGCTCTAGGTAATATTAATATAATATTAAATAAGTTATACAACAGTTAGTTCCGACTGAGTGATATAGAGCATAACAGCACTGGGATATTTAACTGTATATATTACTCTGTGTCACAGGTGTTCTAACATTCATTAAATTAAGCAATGCTTAGTTTTAAGCAACAACTAAAGACCAATCTGTTTCTTAGGTATTTGGATACACTCCCCCCTCCCGACTGCTCACAACCAATAGATAGATACTTTGTAAATGTTTCTGACTGATGGCTTCAACAAGTTTAAGGATATATCCAATGATGGAAACTGTGAAGCACTTATGTAAGTCGCTCTGGACAAGAACCTCTGCCAAATGCTTCAATGTAAATGCTACTTGTTAGTTGCCAGCATGGGTTAAAGTCGGTTGAGTTCACAGCACTGGAAAGAGGGAAAAGCATCTGCCTGCCAACACTCACATTCAAAACCAGACACAGAAGTAGTTTAAGCAAGAAAAAACATCTGATAATATTATGTCATCTAAATTTAATTACTTTGAATTGCCTCCCAACTATCCAAGCTGTTCTGTTGCACGGCTAATGCAAGCTATAAATCTAACTAGTTTCCAACACAAGGCTGAATCCCAAATCCTTTAATCCCCTCTAACCCCTAATCAAGGGTACTTACCTGTTGTGTGGAACAAGGGACTTGACACCCTAGCTTACGCACTAGCTTTCCATTAAACGCTATTTAGTTAGCTCATATTCTAAAGTGGAATAAATTGAAATATAAAGCAAATCTGATATGTTTCTCAGAAGTGTCCACCACATGGTTTATTATCTTCACCTTTTGATTAAATAGCCCCGGTAAGAATTTAAAATTACTTTCAACACTGTTAATTACACTAACGGTCGGTTGCCAACTCAACACTAGTTCCGCCAGTCACGGAAGGATATGAGTTGGTGGAACAAAATAAAATTTTAAGTAAACAAACAAATCATAACCTGTTAAAAATAAATGAAGTTTTCAGGACATTTGTATAAAAGTAATATTACACTCGAGGTCGGTATCTTCATGGATGTGATGATAACTTCCAACACTCAGACTCGTGCCTACTACCGCATCAGAGCTGTACTGATATTCAGTACAACAGCATTCACTGGTGAAATATTGCTTAATAATAATATAATATAATAATTTATTATATAAATATAATGATATGCATTTTTTTACTTTACTACATCAAAAAATAAGATAAAATGAAACAGTTTGTCTATTTCCAGTTTTGAATGTAATTATTAATCAGAGCTGTTAAATTTAAAGTATAAATTGAATAGTTATGACCTAGGGAGACTAATACAGCACCTTCCAGGTGAAAGGCTACTTATACAGAAATTTGTCTCAAGACAGTTTAAGTGAGTGTATAATGTATACGGTTACTACAGTTGCCTGACAATAATACAGTTGTGGTGACCTCAGCTGAACTATGGCACCTCAGCCACCAGCTACATCAACAGTTCCCAGACCCCTGATCTAAACCAGATTTTTTTTTTGTCTTGTGGTGCTGAGCACAGATTTACGGTGGAAAATCCCATACTTTATGGACCAGTGTTGTCTCGCTCTCTGAAGTGTCTTGCACATTAACTGTGAATGACAAAACAAGTGGTATAAACACATGAAGTGTATTTTGGTCATTTTATGTGCACTTCAGATTTCAACCAACGACATTTAATGTATTTCAGTGCCACTCAAATTAGCTTGACGGGATGTCAATGCGTACTAATGCACATTCCTTTTGGTTTTTATTATTATTTACTATAAAATTTTATATTTAAAAATATGATATATTTTCAATGAAGATGTCTATCAGTTAGAAGCATTGTGCCTTAAAATTGTCAAATATATTCATGTCAAAGCAAACAACATATATTCAGAACATACTATACACCAATATCAACAAAGTTCATATGACTTTTATATTTTGATATCATTACATTTGACACAAAACATAAACAAAGTTTTAGCTTTTAAGCATAAGTACCCTTTTTTATCTGTCATATATTTAAAATTTATTTATGCTTACAGTTTTTATTACCACTGATAGTGCAACTTGGTCTAAACCACTCTCTCTCTCTCTCTCTCTCTCTCTCTCTGTCTCTCTCTGTTCTGTCTCCCAGCCTACATTATTAGATTTATCATTTTATTTAATAGTTATTTAGTTATTGTTCTTTTTAAAAGCTCACTTAAATAAAATTGGTTTTATCCAATTTTTAATACCTCAAAAATAAATAGGCCTGTAAATAATAAACTGGAACCTAAAATGTTCTGTAATTAAAAAGCACAATTAGACCAATAGAAATACAAAAATAGCTGAAATAAATGTAACCAAATTTGGGGCCATTTTAAACCTAGTGCTGGTTTTAACCCACCAACGTTGGGTTAAAATGTTGACCAAACATGCCAGAATGTTTTTTTAGCTAATTTGTGTGCCATGATAACAATGCTAATGCTTTATGCTGTAATTTTAAACTAGGAATATAAAAGTTGTTCTATCAGTATAATTATGTAAAAATGTTATCTAATTTCTATATATGTTTTTGCACAAAGTACTAATTTCCACTACATACAGTATTTATCCCTATATTTCCACCTCAAATTAGCTTAATTAGCTCATTAGTTAGTAAAGTGCCCTTTCCATCCACACATTAGCTCCCAATCTATACTACATTTTTGTTTAGTTATTACAGGATATAATTCTGAAAAGTTAAGATAATTTTTTTAATTAAGTTAAATAAAGTTACATTTTTAAGTTGTTTCTTTAACATATTTATCTAAATACAATGTCTATGTTTTCTGTCACATCTGCATCCCAGCCAAGTACATTGAGATACCCATTTATTAAAGTATTGACTCAACCTACCTCAAAACTACATGCTCAAACAACCTGAACCAGTCAAAATAAAGCGTGTGTACTGAAATGTGCTGTGGATTTTATTTTCTTGTTAAAAGTATCCCTGCAACAACAAAAAAAAAAAGTTTGAGAACCCCTGGATTAGTTGGTCAAATATAGAAAACCACTGCACCTGTTGCACTCTCTACACCTCTGGAGTAGATCCTGTATTAGTCTATATGAACTGCATGGGGAATCACATCTTATTTTATTAAACACACAAATGCTTGGCCTAGGATTAAAACCTGCAATGCATGTCGTTCCTGCAGAGAACTTCCTAAAGCCTTTCTTTCACATTTCAATCTGGCAACAATTACCATCAGTGATGAAACAAAAGCTCGAGCCAAAATCGCCAGACATACACACACGCTGGCCTTTCTCACAGACAAGCAAGAGAAAGTTTTATGCCTACACAGTCTTAGGATTGTATAGACGCAAAGAGTTACACAAACCACTTCTAATGATAATTTACAAAAAGTTAAGGTTAGCACAGTGGGTGTGGCTAGCACTCAAAGAGTTTCTTTATAGCTTAATTAACACAGAATTCAACAAAAGGAATTTACAAACACAAATAGTTGTTGTTGTTTATTTAAATGACATGTTATGATACTTTTTTTTGCACTTTAAGTGCTTAATTTATAACTAGGAATTATTTTCAAATACTCCACATCCTTTTTTTTCACTTGGCGTTTCAATGAAACATTTCTAGTATTACATTACTTCATTGGCCATTTCATTTGGCATTATTAAAAATAAAAATTATTGGTTGTTCATTGGTTTCTGTGCTATGAACACATGCTTTCATTACATTACAAACTTGTTTCAGATTCCTTTACACACTGTTGTTTGTTTTTCCACCCAGAATCTTCAGAGTTTGCAAGGTTAAATATAAAACTAATTGCAATCATTATTCCAGGTATTTACTTTCTGCGTTGAATAGTAAAATTTATTTTATTGCTCTGAAGCTTGTTTCATGTTGGGTGACATATGTGAGGCTCTCAGACGCATAGTATAAATAGCAGAGGTGAAAAGTGCAGTAAGTAATTTTGCACCTTTCAGTCAGTACTCTGTTCCCGTTTATGACTATAGAACAAAACAGGTAAAGCTATTTAATGCTCAAAAAATATTTGAGCTGCCTGTCTTGTCACTGTCTACGCAGTTAACATAGTTTCTCCCTCAAGGTAACCAGTATACAGAAGCAATTCTATATACAGCATATGTAAAAAAAATAAATAAAAAAAAAAAATTTAAAAAAAAACTCACATACATGACTAACACTCTGATGTCGAAGGCAAACCCATAAAATGCCTTCAAGCTCTGGCCATTTCTAGAGCACTAGATGGAAGACTGCAGATAGCACTACCCCCTGAGGTCATATTACTCATGCTCATCATACTGAGAGTACCTAACTTCATCTTCCAGCCCATTTTCTGTCCTCAGGCCAAAACATGAGTGAAAGATGGCAAATCCTGTTGTAAACAGTGGTTTCTTGTAACAGAAAATGTAGCAAAGATAAAGAAAGAGACATTTTTAGGGATAACTAACTTTTGAAAAAATAATTAGATGCTACAAAATGACATTATATGATCATTTTTATTCAGTGTTTGTTTAGTTTTTATTGATTGGGTTATTAATTTATCAATGCTTGCATTTAATTTTTTATATCTGCTATATACAGTATGCCTTTATTGTTTTTAATCTCAAATGTGTTATAACATATGGCCATGCATTTTAATCTAACGTTTTCATATTTTATTTTTTAGAGTTGTGCCGAACTAAAAACAAGTTGCTCCAGAAACCTGTTCTGCCTTCACCATGGGAGCGTTCAACCAAACACAAATAAAATACGTGAGTGAGTGAGGAACTGATGTTGTGTTGCATCACTGGACAAGGAATGACCAATGCCATGCTGATGAACTAAAGTTATTTTCTCATTTTCCACACACCTTTATTCACCCACTTTCATACACACGTACGTAGAGAAGCAGACGCCAGCAAGTCTAGGCGCTGATCAGCAGTATTGTTATTAACAGTCTTCCTTGCATGTATTAAGGCATGGTGAGGACACATCCCAGCCTTATTACCTCAGGGCTCCGCTTTGTTCTTTCCATAATGCAGACGTGATTACAGCATCTACATTTCCTTTTTCACTCTGTCCCTTCTGCCTCACACCTCAGACTGCACCCCACTATGTTATGATTGCTATTTACAAGGATCAACCCTGGAAAAATACCAGAACATTTTCTACTATTTTGCATATATGAATGTGCTTTGATGTTTTTTTTTATAAACAACAGCTTGATTTCGTTTTAAGACTACATAGTGACCATGAAAATTTCTCTAGTAAAATGACACATTTACTTGAGATTTTCATTCAATGGTTCTCTTGTAATTTTGAAATTAAGCGTCAGAGCCAAATAATTAGCTCTCAATTGTAATCTGTTCTGTTTTGAGTTTTTTTTTTCCTATCATGATACTGAGTCATTCAGTGCTATCTATTAGTCTATAAAGTATCTCTGAAAAGTTAAATATTTTCTTTATCTGTAGTGGTTATGCTACACTTTTTAATGAAGTACTTTCATATAAATTGAAAGTGTGAGCTTCTTGGTGAAACTTTTGGATTGAGGTAATTTAAAGACAGTGAAGAATAAAACATGTCTAAAATTTTAGTAATAAAGAAAATATAGGTATTGTTTTTTTCTTATCATGTTTGTGATTTATTCAATAGTGTGTAACATGTGACCCAGTTTGTGACCACCCATCTAAATTCATTTTGTTTCTGATTCACTGTTTTCAACATAAAATCATCCTTACATATGATTTTATGTAGAAAACAATGAATTGCAAAAAAGTAATCATTATATAAAATCATAAAATCCCCATCATTCACCTACAATAAAATGTATAATTATTAGAGTAGCAAATAAAAAGCAATGATAGATAGATAGATAGATAGATAGATAGATAGATAGATAGATAGATAGATAGATAGATAGATAGATAGAT
>JAOVVA010000054.1:20440013-20453895 GCA_028565275.1 Leiocassis micropogon
AGATAGATAGATAGATAGATAGATAGATAGATAGATAGATAGATAGATAGATAGATAGATAGATAGATAGATAATGTTTTAATTCCACGCTTCTTTATTTATATTATATATGTACAACTTTGTTGCTTGTAGTGTATAGAAAGTTCTACTTTTCTGAAGGTTGCACACTTCAGATCCATCTATTTGTCTATCTATCATATAATTGCTTTTTATTTGCCACTCTCCCCCCAGCCGTTATTATGTGTGATACAAGATATAATGAGAACTCTAAACCAACATGAAAGTAAAGACCTGCAGTTAAACTGGGTGTCAGTCCTTAAATAAAGGCTTTGCAGTGACATGGTTGCTTCCATGTCATTGCACATGTTTGTGTGAATATACGTCTTTTTAATGACACACTACTCCAAAGTTGGCCAAGATTTACTTCTAACTTGTCTGAAACCGTTTCAAGTGTGGAAGCAAAGTTGTACTGGGGTTGCTCGGTAGAGTGCATGGCTTTTCTTTCTCGCCCATTTCCTGTAGCCTACAGTACGTGCAGTAAGGTAGAGACATGCTTGGCTACAGCAGTGTCACTATTGTGCAGAAATCCCCAGTCACAGCATTACTCTTGGCATAGGCTAAAGCATTTGGGCTATAGCTCGTGTTTTTCCTGTGACGCAGAAAAACATGGGTGATTAAGGAAGTACTTGAGGTTCATTTTCAAGGCCTGTCGAGTTTCAACTGGATGCTTTAGTCTGCTTTTAGAAGTTAGGGTTGGCCTCCGGGTAGATCGCTATATCTAGATAATGTTCATTTTTCTTACTTTCTCGTGATAAGTTTAAGGGTACACTGGTACATGATGTCTGTGTTTACACGCTGTTTTTCTTTTTAAGCAGTACTAATGGCCTGACTGTGTCGGTTTATAAATTAAATGTGGGGTACAGACAGTGTGTAAAGCTTTAGTATTTCTGTAAAAAAAAAAAAAAGTTTCTGTGTAATGGCGCGCAATAAAAAATAACAACCATAATAAACGGGTTCTTAAACTTTAAAGAGCAAAGAATTTATAATAAAGGTAATTTCTGCTTGTAGTCTAGGTTTTTTTTATTTTAGTTTATAAATGGATGATATATTGAATGTATAAAATATAAGATGCATAGCATTTAGATAGATAGATACGGTATTGATCCCGAATGAAATTCCAGAATATTTTCGAATGTTTTATTAAAAAATTAATGAATAAAATAATTTTATTTTCGGTCCTAATTAATTATTCAGGTATTACTAAATTGGTAATAACTAAACTCTGGTTTCAATTTATTTAAGTTTCCAAATTTCATTTCGAATTAATTTTTTATGTTCATGAAATGTCTGTCACACTAACAAATTCCCAAATGTAGGCCTATATAACACTCACTCAATAATCGATAAAAAAAAAATAGAAATCCGAATTATAACCTATGTTAAAACATTTCTGAATGTTATATTTCTTTATTGTTTTATAGAGTTTAATATTGCCCTCCTGCAAAAAAATAAAAATCTAAAGAAAATGCTTTGAATTTTGTCTAAAATATTTCTTAATGATTTAACTGAACCCTGTGTTTGCTGATGGTTTCTCAGCTCGACTGTATCCGCGTGTGCCACCTTTCCATAACACACTTAATCAACTTAATTAGCTTCTCCCTCGGGTCGCGTGACAACGCGCGCACTAGAAGCCAATCAGCTCGCGCGTTCCCGCAGCGCACTGACACGGACACAGTGCGGAACTGCGCGCGTTCGCTCATATGTTGGGCGGTTTTTTTTTTGTCACGATTTAAGAAAGAACACTCATTTTTACCTCTTCGTTTCGTTTCGATTCGATTCATCCGGAAATAGAGGCTATATCCTCCACATTTTATGTTTTTTTTTTTTGTTTTTGTTTGGAAGAATACTACGCGGCTCCTCGTTCGCCAAGGCGCTATCTACAGTCCTCGGAATGGATTAGTAGATGTGAGCTTTCGTACTCGCACAATAAACCGGACGATCAACTTTGTTTGACGCTGTCCGTCATTTTTATGGCCTCTGCTTCCAATGATGTCTATGAGTTTCGCGCCTGACGGCTTGGGTTCTGCGGACGCGTCCAAATCGGCGTTTTTAGAGCTCGGTCACGGGATCTCCGCCAGCCAGCAGCAGCAGCACTTCTCGGGACTCGCAGCTAACGTTTACCCCGCGCACGGGCTGCACTCGGGCGGACACCCGCAACACGATAATCCCTTTCCAACCGGCGCGTGCCACTACGGCGGGCCGCTGGGTTACGGTTACCCCGCGCCACTCAGCGCTCCTGCGCCCGCTCCTGCTTACTTACCCTACCACCAGCAGGGCAGCTACAGACCCCCACTGAGCCAGACAAGGAATGACGAGTCCGGTGAGTGCGAGCGCTCTGAACGGGGAATAAACACACTGTGTAGTTTCTTCAGTGCATTAACCTTTCAAGCATCAACATTTAATCACCGCTTCTGCTGAAATCCAAAACTAGGATCTTAATGTCGAGATGTGAGATGTTGTGCTCATGCCAAGAAGGTTTATATTACTAAAATAATAGCGCTCATGTAGTGTCTCTTTAACATTTAAAATAGTTTTTATATCATTATTTTTATTATTTAAAAGATCGTTTTGTTCCTCTCAGTCCCCAGATGCATTTGTCCCTTTAAAAACATTTATATTGTTGTGTGTTTAAACTTATAAAGTAATATGAAACCTTGGCCTGTACGCATGATGTTTGGTCCCTTTTAGTATTGTGGTTTTTCTTACCGTATTCGTTTCAACGCTTGACTTTGTGTTAATACAAATACACATTTTTGTTCCTTTCGTTATCCAGACACAGCAACTAAATTTGTCTGATATTAATAACCCAACGTATTTTAACTGACTGCCCATGGTGCCTTTAATTAATTTTATTGGCCTTACTTTCCCGCGATGAGGTTATGGGGTGATGATTATCACAATCATCCTCTAATTATTACCGCACACTGTGGTTATTAATGGAAAACATTTTATTTAGTTATTATTATTATTATTATTAGTAGTAGTAGTAGTAGTAGTAGTAGTAATAGCTGTAGTAGCAATAGTAGTAGTGATGGTGTCAAGATTATTATTACTATAAGAGCAGTGATGGTGACGATGGTATAGGTATTATTATTAGTAGTAGTAGTAGTAGTAGTAGTAGTGGAAGTAGTAGTAGTATTTAGTGGTGTTTTACATATCTCTCATAACTAAGTGTAAACATTAGCATCTGTTCTTTGTTGCGTTTACTTCTCTGCTCTCTAAACTATAGTTTGCTTATCTATAGAAAACTAAATGAAATAAGGGATAAAGTGATTTGCTTCTACATTTTTTACAGTTTTCTTATTTTTGTATGAGTTTTAACCTACTGATACTACTGACGTCGGAAAGCCCTACCGAGTACTTGAATCCAACGTGTAGTAGTATTGAGGCTATAGAGTAATAACACTGTAAATACTGTTCGTTAGAATAACTCATTCACTGTCGGTGTTAGAGAGCGTCATAATCTGCCAAACAAAATGCCATTAATCTTCCAGCCAGTTAACTGTGAAATAAAGGTAAAGGAAAATGCCAGTGATGCCAAATGCTAATCAAACTGCGTCGTTAATAAGCATAAAGGCCATTCTTTCAGGTAATTTACTAAACATATTAAGTTTATGTAAAGGTTTATTGCATCTTTGGTAATTAGTGTGTGTGTGTGTGTGTATGTGTGTGTGTGTGTGTGTGTGTGTGTGTGTGTCAAAAGGTCAGAATTGCATTGTAATATTGACGGGGGACATTATATTCTAGGAATGTCGAATTTGCTGTTTCGTGCACTATATATATATATATATTTTTTTTTATTATTTTTTTTTTTTTTAAACAAAGATCACGAGAAGCAGCCAGTGATTGAGAACGGAGAGATACGTGTGAGTGGTAAAGGGAAGAAGATGCGCAAACCCCGCACAATCTACTCGAGTCTGCAGCTCGCTGCGCTGCACCAGCGCTTCCAGCAGACTCAGTACCTGGCCCTGCCGGAGAGAGCAGACCTGGCAGCCAAACTGGGCCTCACACAAACACAGGTACGAGGACAAAACTCTAAAAAGATTGATTTACCAAACTACAACTTTTTTTTGTGCTCGATTAAATAAATAAATTAATTAAATGAATAAATGTAATTAAAATCAATTGTTGTGAGGTCTGATTAAAGATCACAACTAGTCTTAGGGAACGTATGTAACATATTAAGTTTTTTAATCACCTGTGCAGCAGTGACCTCAGCACTTTAGACATTAAGCCTATTGTTGCTTTTAATCTATGCTTTTGCCTTCCCGTGCTTCAAGATATTCCTGATTTCTAAAGCTTTCTGAACATTATTATTCGGTAACTAGATGGAAATCTATATGAATTAAGTGCATAAAACGTTCTAAGACTACGGAGTTAAAATGTGTGACTTGGAGTTTTGGAGATTATCCTGACGCTTGAAAAAAACAGAGGTTAATGCAGGTCAGGTGCAACAAAACTGCAAGACAGGATTTGATGTGGGCCTTAAAACTGTCATTAAATTTCCGATATTTGCCAGTTCTGTCTTTTCACATTGTGCTGCTTAGGTTTGGGTGTAAGCTTTTTTCTGACGCTTCAGAGCAATGTAATAATTACTGGCGAATCAGAGAGAATGAGACCTACAGTTGGCGGTAACGTAAACTCCTGGATTCCAACAGCCGTTAAACAACAAAGATGAAGAAAGAGAAGAAGAATTGTTTGCAATA
Organism: Leiocassis micropogon; assembly: GCA_028565275.1. Classification (NCBI taxonomy): domain Eukaryota; kingdom Metazoa; phylum Chordata; class Actinopteri; order Siluriformes; family Bagridae; genus Leiocassis; species Leiocassis micropogon. The sequence continues at coordinate 20,444,780 of JAOVVA010000054.1, forward strand.
TTAGGAACGACATATTTTATATAATACCAGTACTAATACTTGTGCTTTGTAGAACAATCAATCTCAAAAATTTAGATTTTTTTTTATATTGAAAAAATTGTACTGCACTTTAGTGGAATTGAGTGGAATTAATAATAATTTGATTATTATGGAATAATGCAGTCTTTATTCCATATGGACTGAAATGTTAACTTAATTAAAAGCCTATAGTGAACCCCGGCATTGCTGCCAACTTTTAATGAATTATTTATATAATTGTGGTTACTAAATCTGACAAAACACTCTCTTTTAATTAATATCTGCGTTTGCTCAAGTTACAAGGCCTGGCAGTCCAAGCCAAGCTCAGAGCAAACATAAAAACATGACAATACACCATGTTAGACACCAATCTTTCACTTCATCACCAGTAATGATTTATTGCACCAACCTTTTTCTGTGGACTTCAAAAAAACTTCTAAAAACTAAAGTTAAACTGTCTAAACCAATGTTTTACCTTTATCGAATACTATGTAGTTATGTGTGCTATGCAGCAGACAAATCTAAATGAATAATTTCTATGATAATTTCTATGATACTTTAAGTCCATTTAAGGCATGAATCAGGGTTGAGGTTTTTGAACATACCCAAAAATATGAAACAAGATGATATAAGTGGTCATAATGCAGAATTTGTATGTGAAAACCACAGGCCTATTTTGAAGTGGAGTATTATTCTCTCATTGGATATTGTCTCCTGCATTCTTCATTATGGACTAAATCTTTTGAGTGAGAGTTGCTGTTTCCTCAGTACTTAAGAAGTGATCCAAAGGACTTTACTCTAGATTGGTTAAGCCTCACAGTGAAGAGCCCCTTATCCATGGACTTATGAGGGGCACTATATGGCATTAACAAGTATTTCATTGCAGAGTATAACATAAAAAAGAGCTGAGGTACATATTTATACCATATGACCAAAAGTTTGTGGACACCTGACCATCAAACTAATTTGGATTTATTGAAAATTAATTCTGCGTTTACTCCTGTTTTCTGTTATAATAACCTTCACTCTTCTGGGAAGCCTTTCCACTCAACTTTGTGTGGCTGTGGGGATTTGTGCTCATTCATTCAAAAGTATTAGTAAGGCACTGTTGTCAGGTGATTAGGCATGAGTTCATATCCAAGGTGTTCAGTAGGGTTGAGGTCATGGCTCTTTGCACCCCAGATCTTCCAACCCAACCTTGGCAAACAATGATTTCATGGAGGTCACTTTGTGCACAGAGGCATTGTCATGCTGGAATAGGTTTGGGCCTCTTAGTCTCTGTGAAGGGAAACTGTAATGCCGCCGCATACAAAGATGCTCTATACAGTTGTGTGCTCCCAACTTTGTGGCAGTGGTTTGGACAAGGAGCTCATCATGTGAGGTGTGCACATACCTTGGGCTATAAAGTGTATTTTCTTCCAATGGTTGACCTATATAGCATCATCCTTAATTTTTACTTAGATATCCTAAGCATATAATATTTGCTGATATATTATGGATTAATTATTGACTGATGAAAAACTATTTATTTAGCAAGTTCATGTTTTAATTAAATTCTACACATTTCCCTTATTTTTATTCTTCCTTACTTCATCAAATGCACTGACAATTTTCATCATGCTTTGCTGTGAGGAATGTGCAGTCTGGTTTACACCTGTTTTGTCATTTTGATTAAATTGCACGTCACTTTGCCTGCCACCTGTTTAAGAAGGCAAAAACTTGTGATCAAGTATTTTGTAGGGCACCTGACTTCTAGCTCACCATGGCTTGGTTGATATTCTTCATATTTCACGTTAAATCCTTGTTCCAAAGCATACAGGCCTTTTGGCCATTTTTTTTTCTGTAAACATGATTGAAGGCACATAAAAAGTGCCACACACCACACATGTTTTGGATCTCTTACGTCCCTTTCACAAATATGACTTCGGTCTGGAAACAATCACCTCACTATAAAAGATGTTATGCAAACCAGTCTTTAGGAATAAAACACACATTTTTATACATGTGTATTAAGTCTTGAAGTGGCCAAACCAATAACGGTTTAAAAACCGTGCCATGAATTTTGCCCATCTGAGATTATGGAAAATGTTCAGTGGGAGGTGATTGGTGCCTGCCCGTTCCAAGGTGTCAATTTTCAATTGAGGTCAAATACAACAAATGCCTTTTTAGCACTCCCACACACACACACACACACACACACACATACACATACACACACACGCGCGCGCGCGCGCGCGCAATCATTAATGAATTATTTTAATTAATGGCTACATTCAAATCTATCTAAAAATGAACCATTAGTGTTTGTGTTTAAAAGGTACAAAAACATTTGTGGGGGGATACCCCTGTCCACACAAACACACATACGCGCGCGCACACACACACACACACACACACACTCACACACACACACACACACACACACACACACACACACACACACACACACACACGCATGCTATAAGGCATATTCAGTATTTTATGGAAGGAAAATTTTAAATGATTATATAATCTGGTGCATAACGGTTTAAATGCATCTAAATAAAATACTGAACAGAATGTTAAAATCTCCTCGCTCTAACTCAGACCCATCTCCAGGGTGGCAGAACAATTTTCTCCTCCACATTTAATTCATACCAAAATTATTCCCTGGCTGTGTATCAGTGGAAAAACAGCCATGCCTGCATGTTTACTATGCCTTCGGGTTTCTGGGAATCATTTTGTTAACAATTGTAGACCAAGCGTTATTGTTAGACACGTGCGCGGCGGTTCTCATAAAAAAAATCAAACTCGGTAAGAGTGTAATGTCACTGGGTCCATCTCCACTATGACTGGATAAATCTGCCTAACAATTATTTATGATTTCACAGTCTTTAAACGTTCTCTTTTTTAAAGCACTGGGTTTATGGTCAAAATTAAATAGAAATGTTACGATGACAGTTTCATATAGGGCTGTAATCATGCTATAAAAAGTTTTTTTAGCATGAATATGCCATAGATAATAATGTTGAATGTGTTTTGTTTTTTTTGTCATTTCTAATTTTTATTTATAATTCTGTTCCCAAGGACTCAAACTCAAAATCTCGTTTGATTTTTAAGTAAATATTTCGCTAAGTTAGCTATTGATTTCAGCCTAAAAATGCACAATTTGGCAATAAGCTGCCAAAAATGATGAGTATCGCCTAGAAAATACACAGCACATTGAAACAGAACATAGTATGAGCATTCTTTATTCATTAGCAAGAATAAGATAGTAAGATCATAACTACATGTATGTGAGTTCCTCTTTTTATCATAACCCTATGTCTAACAGAATTTGTATTTTTTGTCTTGCATATCTTATGTATATGAAATAGTAATAGTGATCTGACGAGGATACGTCTCCAATTTCATATAGGCTAGTTATTGAAAATGGCAGAATTCCGTAAAAGTATAGAGGTGTTAAATGTTTTTGGATATTATATACTCAAACACTGTTTCCTTTGAACAACCTTATGTGAAATCAATATTGTATTTTAGATTTACCTGTTGGTAACCTGAAAACCGCTTATAAAACATCAAAAACCTTCAGAAACTACACACTATACATGCTTGTAGTGCAGTCCCAATCATTTCATAATGTACCTAATCAAAAGGGGAAAAAAACGGTCTGTTTAAAATCCGTTAATTAACGAATTATTAATCTTGCTATATGATATTACATATATAGAACATATCTATGCCTTGATTTTTGATGGGTGGGCCAATTTCCTATTGTCACTTTTTTATCTGAGCAGTAGTCCTTTGATACCAATTCTGGTGATTTGAAGAAATGATCAAATCAGAGGGTTTCATACAGATTATTATCACTTTAACGTTTTCTTCTTTGTCTTTTTAAAGGTTAAAATATGGTTTCAGAACAAGCGCTCTAAATATAAGAAGATCATGAAGCACGGCCCAATCGGACCTGAAGGAGAACTACAAGCCGCCCGTGCGCATGCGCAGTCGCCTTGCTCTCCCGTGCTGCCCGCTCTCTGGGACGCGGGCAAAAGCGCGCATACGCATGCTGGCGGCTACATGAACAGTTTCGGCCAGTGGTATCCATCATCCCAGGACACTTTACCCAGACCTCATATGATGTGACTCAGCTGTCTGCTACCGACATTCTATCGAGATAATGATTTTACGACATGCGTCATATCGTATAAATGTATCGAGAAAAAGGTGTGTCGGTAATTTTCCCTTAAATTTCTGAGCGTTTGTTTTGCCTACATGTGAGAATTCTTTTATTAAAGTGTAAATACGGTCGTGTGTTTAAAGGGATTGTGACTTTATCCTTGAACAGGTTTCGTTGTCAATGCTTGTTGATATTATTAGTCATCGGTGCTTTTCGGTTTTTATTCGGACTCCTTGAATATTTGTTTTGAATAAAAGACCCGATGAAAGGTTGCCAAACACTGTGTCGCCATGCCATGTAATTAAACCAAAAAAATACAGAAAGAACTTCTATTACACAGATTAATTTCAAAAATCACCACGCACTTCAATTCTCTAATCACTTCCATTTTTTTTTACTTATGATATTGTTTAATGGTCACTCAAATATAAAAATCATCTAGCATTTCTATAGCGAATCTGCTTATAACAAAACAATAATACTTTATAATTCAGGTTGAAATAGAAAAAAAAGTGCCCATAATACTTTGGAATTTGTGTTTGTATAAGCTTGATACATTATCCTCTACCCTGTTCATACATTAACATAAACATAAACTGTTTAGATTTATTTTGCATATAATTACAAACAATGTGAATTTAGATTTTTTTCTAATTATGCCTTACATTAAAAAAAGCAATTGTTAAGAAGACCATGACTTATAAAGCAAAACAATCTCCTCTTTAAAATATTTTAACATTGAAGCACAAAATATTTTACCTTAATGACCAGAATTATAGAAAATCTTATTTGTAAGCCTAAAGCAGAGACGGGTTGTAGAGATCATTATTATGATTTATATTCGGTTGATTCTAAGATCTCAGGTACTTTGGAGATCATCTTAATTATTATTATTTTTGAATTTGACTATTTAGAAAGTTTCGACACTATGCATGAAAGACTTAAAGTCTACCTTAATCCAGGACCCAAATGATTTTAAGTAATACAAATTGTTGAACACTCTTTGAAGAACCATATAATGTGACTTTAGAAATGATCACAGAGAGGACACAAATACATCTTTAAAATCCCATCCATTTCACATACCCAACTTGAAATTACATTCAAGTAAACACATGACATGTTATGTTCCACACTTTTATAGTGACTGCTCTTAATTTCAAATGTGATTTTTAAAAAGATTCATACATTTTCAAATGTTAATTTTTCACATGTAGTGCATGTTTTTATTTTCACTTATGATAATATCATAAATGGAGAGAAAATCACATCTGAAAAAAAAGTGTTTTTCACATTCATCCTGTGTGGAAAAATGAACACTGGAAAAGTAAATGCATTATGTGAAAGAAAATCCTATGTGAAAATAAAAGCACATGCACTGCAAATGGCATTAATGTGAAAATAAATTAAACATTTAAGCATAATATATGAAGTGTTTAAAATGCATATTGTGTTATTTTTTCACATGTAAAATTATTTTGTTCTTTTCCTGTAAGGGAATTAAATTAGAACAATGGTCTATAAAACTATAATTTATTTATTTTAATTAAATGAATTGAACTGCAACTTTCTTTTGCTCAGTCACAGATGTGCTTTAATGAATGTCAGGACAGACTAACACAAAACAGAAAAAATCCATTTAGGATGAAATAAGGATTAATTTTAGGTATAATGACTTGTGGTGACATACACTGAGTCAAACAAGTGTCTGGTGATTTATATTGAGTAGATTGAGTGCCATTTCTTGATAAGATCGCATTAAACACAAATTTTTGATTCAAGAAGGATTTTCTCTACAACACAGGTTTATTCCAACAAGACTAGACATTCCATCATACTTTCCAATCTATAGTATATTATCAGAATTAAAAGCCCACTAAACCAAACCCACAGGACGTGAAGGTTCAAAATTTGAGGACGCTGGGAAGGTTGTGGTCAGGCAAAGCTGTGGAAAACACAAAAACTGCACCTTAAAAGGTAATTTCCTTAAGAAAATTTAGACAAATGCTTGCTCAGCATCTGGCAGACTAACCTGGCACCACATTCAGAGCCCCTACCACTGTGAGAAAATGTCTTATAATAAATGGTCTCCTTCAGAGTAAAAAAAAAGAATTTTGACGGCCTTTGTAGGAGAATCCAAAAACATAATACTGTCTTAAAGAGAGAAAAATCAGTATTAATGAATAAACAATAAAGCATTTAAAAATACATATTTGTTTGTTTGTTTATTAAAATAGTAGTGGTCAGAAGAAGAGCTGATAAAAGGCTTAAAGATTTCTGTAAAACATGGAGTTGTCTCTGTCAAAGTATGGGCATGCATTTCAATCAGTTACATAGTGAACCTGGTCTAAATCAAAAGATGATTTGGAAACATTTTAAAGATTGTATTGCTTAATTACATTCTATCTTTGGGAAAAATAACTAGCGTTTCTTTCAAAAAATAACCGTAAATCAAACACACTACTAACATTATGTGGGTGCAGGGTACAGTACGTCCTGTGTTTACAAACTGTCAAGTTCCACTTATGCCTATTCTCAGGGGCTGCTGGAGAGGCATGACCCAAAAGGAAGTTCATCTTTGTCAGTGAATTTTGGCCTTGAGTAAAAAAAAAATTATTTTAAACGTAGGCTGTTATTAACAATGCACATTTCTGGTTATGCACTGCTTATGTTAGAACAACCTTTTATGTTCAGGTATAATCTTTCTGTACGGGTGCTTAATGCCAGCATCCAGCCTTGGATCAACATTTCCTGAAAATGATTGATCTTAACTATTGCAGTCATTCACGCATTATCACAAATACAAAAGAATTGCTACATACAAGACATTGTTTGTTTGAATACTTAGGTCATTTCATAGCTTAAATTTATAAATACAAATTATTCTTCTAGACAGATCATTGAAACATTTTGGATTCGTACCCTCCAGCTAAAAACATGCATTTATAATAACTAAACAAACCCAACAACATGTCAGACAACAAACATTACTCTACAGAAAGGATTAATTTTGCCTAAAGGAAATTTATTTATTGTTGGATGACACTGGAACTAAAAAGCGCTTTTTAAATATTGTCAAAAGTAGAAAGAGAACTATAAAGGATGGATTTATCCCACATTTTACTAAAACTTGTAAGTCAGAATTTAAAAAACTTTCCCTCAGCTTAGAATTTCTATACATGGAAAGTTGGGAATGTTTCTTTAAACATGAGTTCAGCATGCTATGTCAAATTAACATGGTAACTCACTGCAACAACAGTAAATGAAGTAGGTTTTTTTTTCAGTAGTACTTTGAAAAGAATTATAACATATAGACTAATATCTAACATATAGGTCTGTAATTTTAGAATGTTAATTTATCAACTATTGCATTTAGCTTGCAAACAGAAGACAACTGGGGGCAACCATGTTTTTTTGCACTATGTAGCTCGGAGCACAGAGGTGGCAAATTACATAATTTTGAGATCTGACTTCCCATATCCGAGTTACATTACATACAGCTTTAGCACAGCTGGAGATGATATAAAGCCACCTCCCCCTCTCACACCTGAAGGCTCTGTCTATTGTTAATGATACTGCTTCACATCGCATTGCGGGAGGGGTTGGCTTTCACAGCAGGAGGCTACCTTAGGCCTTAGAGTTTGGCTATTTTCATCAATCTTTGCAATAGAAAGGGTGAACACCCCTTTACACCCCTTCACTCAGACCACAAGTCCATTCTGGTCTTCTGATCGAGCCACCCATCCCCCTGTACTGCTCTACAGTTGTCTGTGAGACTTTCTTTTAGTCCAGAAGCACTCTTAAACTTGTTTGTGGCTATAACTCCATCCATCTGGAATGGAAGAAGCTTGAAGACTATACAAGCATTTGACAGCTGTTGTGGTAAAAGAAGGGATCTGAAGATACAGAACCCAAAGCTTGAAATTGATCAAAGGAAGCGTTCAACATGCCAGACTCTCATCTTCTATGCTGATTATCTGTTTCACATATGCTGCATTAAATTGTTAAAGAATTACTGACAGACTTCCACTATGGACATTAAATGTGTTGCGGTTTTGGTGAATATAATGTGCGTAGAATTTCCTTACCCAAGCTTTATACAGTAAATTCTGTCTTTAAATATCTGGTTTTCTAATGTCAATTCAATTTCATTTTTATTATATACACATATATTATATATAGACATATGTAAATACTCTACTGTGCCTGGTCTATGACCTTTATTGTTTGTGATTATATATTGTGATTTTCTACAAATGTTGAATAACTGATTCTTTGTTTTCAGCCGGTTAAAGAGGTCCATCTAACTGAACGTTAAAATGAAAAGTCAGAAATAGGATTAGATGATGATGTTCCAACTCCTTACATTTAATCTATTAATAGAGTGGGATGACATTTAAAAGTGTATTTACCTTCTCAAAATAGCAAACTGTGTGCCCAGTATTATAAATCTCACCAACTAGTGTTTCTGTGCTACTACTGTAGTACTGTAACTAATATAAAGTGAGTGGATATTTCATTTACTGTTGATAGTTATTGTTGCCATATTGTTGATAAGTCATCATATGTGGAACATGGGGTTGAGGACACTTTCCCTCATCATTTTTTCCCTCATCTGACTTACATTACATTACATTACATTTACAAGTTTTAGGGGAATGTAACATACTTTAAGTCTACCACAGCTCTCCTTTTGCTACATCTGATATAACATATCAGATGAATCATCTATGGTCTTCTTCTTGAATATTCCACTTGTTGAATCCAAACTATCTTTTTAAAATGTCAGATTTTTCAGTAGATGGAGTGACATGTAAATCTTTTACAATATAACTTTTGACAACACAACTTGATTTGAATCATTCATTATATTACTCATGAAAGAAACTATATATATACACACACACACACACACACACACACATACACACACACATATATA
>JAOVVA010000054.1:20454286-20468031 GCA_028565275.1 Leiocassis micropogon
AAAAATTACTTTTTAAAATATCCCATGTGAACAAACCACAGGTGGTCTAAAAGTTCTAATAAAGCACTGTTACAAATAGATTTCAAAAATCACTAATCATTTAAACCCCATTGCACTTGACATGGCTCAGGTCACCTTCTGGGTCAATTATTAGTGGCTCTTCTATTTTACACAACTAGCTTCTTTATGGTCCTTGGTGATGGCCTTTAATGTAGCTGTCTAAAGCAGTGGTATCAATGTATCTGCATTCATTAACCACAAAATTTCTTTCTCACACTGACAGGATATCACTGAAACACAAGAAAGTTTCTTTAGAAATCAGAGCATCCCTGGTTGGCAATGTCAGTTGGACACTCATTTCTATTCTCACACCAGTCTATACTGTACATATGAAATATTGTATTGCAAGGTAATTCAACTAAAGATAGGGTGGAAACAAATTATTATGAAACTGAGCATATAGCCAGGAACATTGTGTAGTACAGCAAAATGAGGTGTCTTTATATCTTTGGCAGCAGTAGCTTTACTGAAACCACAATGACAGCAGTGTTGCATTATATTGTCATCTATGCAATAGCACCCTTGGGCACAGAACAAGCAGAACATAAGTTAGATGTTGGGACAAGTAAAATCTGAAAGACATATGGTTGACTTGATAAATGGTTGGCATGACAGCAAATAACACTTACCTCTCGTATTTTTCTACTCTATTTTAAATTCTTTTTTTCTGTTTTTTTCAATTGCTGCCAAATTCATTCTATTTTGCACTAATCACTATAAAACTTTGTCTACACTAAAGACTTTTTGTTAACCACAAAATAACATTTGAAGATAAAATGTACAGTAAATACACATGGCAAAATAACTCTATTTGACAATGGTCATAGCTTTGCGGCTAGGTAGCATTTTTCTACAACAAATAGAACACTAGAAAAATTCTAGTGTTTTTAGTTGTTTTTACTTTTAACAATGCTATCTTTTTGCCTAAGACAACTGTTCTCAAACAATTTTACAGTTTAAGTCATTTGACTTTAATATTACATTTCACTGACCCCTTTCTTTTATGAACAGACAACTACATAAATATGAGTCAAATGTGTTCAGTAATTTGATAATGTATTGGGCACATGAAGCTATGTATTTCCAACCTTTCTACCAACAGAATACAGTCGGTCCAGTTCGACAGTATTTGCAGGGGGGAATGTGTTTGAGTCATTGAGGTTTGGATTAACACATTTTTAATTTAATTGACCAGGCAAACAAAACTCAGTAAACAGAATACAACTTGTGGGTTGTTTTTCTAACAATGTATTAATATAAGATGCTCATTTGTAACTCTACGTCTAACGTTTTAATAGACTTTAATAGATGATGCAGTGCCGGGCCCAAGCCCGGATAAAATGGGAGGGTTGCGTCAGGAAGGACATCCTGCGTAAAACCTGTGCCAAGTTGTAGTGCGGACTGGGTATTCCGCTGTGGCGACCCGTTGCCGGGAGCAGCCGAAAGACCAACAATAGATAATCTTCCACAATATTCCACAGTTACCAACTTTGGCGACCACAATTCCGCCAAAAATAAAGAAAAATGCTTATTTTCTGACATTATAAGGTATGTTGATTCACGTGTCATTGTGGAGTAAGATTTTTTTTTCCAAAAACCTTATAAACGACACTTCCTAGAGTAGAAATAAACCACATTACATTGTTAGAACGTTCCTTATTATCATCATTCAGAGCTATAAATTGCAGTTGTTGTTTTTTTTTTAAGATTAACTGCATTCTTAAAATTTTTCGTATTTATTTTTCATCCCAAATTAGAAGGATGGTATAGTAGAATTTCCCCAAATTATAATTGTTGTTGGATGTACATTCGGTTTGGTATTGAAAATGGCGTAAAATAAAAATGCATAGTAAACAATAAAGAACTTATCCTCCAACAAACTATTCTGTACAAATCTTATTCTTAAAAGCGTCATCACGTGAAAAAAAAAAAAAAAAAAAAAAAGAATGTCCATGTACACATAATTAAAATTTGCCACATTTGGGTGAACTAAGTTCTAATGCAAACAGATATGTAGGAAAAATAGTAGGAATATCAGCAATCTACTGGAGTTTAAAATAAGCAAACAAATAAACAAACAAATAAATGAAATCCTTTATATTATTTCCTTTCATTAACATATTAGTGCCACCACTGGTTATGAAATGACTGAGCTCTGTATAAGGTCCAGAAATAAGTCCAGTGATATAAATCCAGTGATATAACGCTCCAGTAATACATATGCGGCAAGACGCCCAGGCGAGGTAAAATACCAACCTCGACCTTTGTTCCAGTTTCATAGACCAGACCTACCACAGGTTAACTAGGTCAATATTTACATATTCATGCTGTTTGATTACGATTGTGGCGTGTTTTGCAGAAGTTTCACAGAAGTCCGTTAAAAATCATTCATTCGCATTTAAAGGTGATATATCGTGTTCTGTCAAGCTTGGATGTTGTAGTTGAATGGTATGTTATTTAATCAACCTACTTTTTACTTTGTATAGCAGTTAATATCCTGGTAGGCACTGCAGCCGTAATGTGACAGGTGATACGTGATGCAGCCGGCTGGGGCATCTTACCCACCCTTACATCTTACCCACCCTTACATCTTACCCACCCTTACATCTTACCCACCCTTACGTAGATTAGAAAAAAAAAACTGTATAAGCCTTTATGTTTATTCATTCATGTCCATTTACGGTATTTTTTTCATGTTTATTTATTCGAGTTCGGCACAAATAAAACACAAACAGACTATTGTATTGAAATGTTCATGTCGGTTGTGTAATCGAACATAATGCATGTTAATTTATGTTTATTTTAAACTTGAAAGGGACATAGAACGCACAAACACAACAACAATCAGTAGTAATGGGGTAAGATGCTCAGGTTGAACAACTTGCACATTTTATAACGTATCCATAATTTTACTGTAAGTTGCCAATAATATCACAATTATGAAGGACTGTATCCTTCATCAACCAATGCAGCTTCCTCAAGAAGCGTCTTGCCCCACTGTCCCGTAAATGATGATGAATTAATCCATCTACCAATCCTTATGAGCAACAAAAAACAATAACGCGTGTGTAGGATATTAACAGTCAACTTAGTCATATATGAATAAATATTGAAGTTATCTTATTTCCTAATTAATGTCATGACTTGAATTAGAGGATCACTGCATGTTTTAATTAATACTTTAAGCATGTTTTGTATTGTTTAAATTGCGGAAATTATTGTAAATTGTTAAGAAATGGATGTTAATGTGATCAGTGTTTGCATATTCGTGGTCGATTTAAGACAAAGCCCTGTTATTAACTGAGCAATTTTCGTGAACAGAAATGCATTCGTCTCAATAGATTAAAGCACTGGTGCATGAATTATAACACATTCTAGTTTTAGATGGTTGTCTTATTCAATTAAATGCAAAATTACATTAATTTTAAATAAATTTGACAAACAAAATTGAAGTTTGCATGCATCATTTATCTTATAGAAGTAAAACAGCGTTTTAAAAAAAATCCTGCAAAAATAATTTGTGGCATTTAAAAATATTTTTCAATTTAAATTTTAAAAAATCCAAGTTATTTTTAAATTGTCCGTCTAAAATTGCAGAAATATTTTTTTTCAATAGAGAATTTATGCGGTTTGGGTTGGAAATGACATTTTATTTAAAAAGCACTTTTCGGCGTCGTTGTTGTTCTCGATTAAGCTTTTCGTGCTTGTAACCGTCCCAGTGTAGGTTCACTTAACGAGGGGAAGTCAGTAGTGGTATATGAAACATTAAAATGTTTTCGAGAGTATTATAGTTTGTGTATTATTGTGTATGTTTATTTATTCGAGTTCGGCACAAATAAAACCGTTATAGTTTCGAAAGTATTTTTGTCTGAAAAACAGACAAAAAATAGGGTCTATAAACGGAGACATGCCGATCATGTAACCTGTCATTTTTCAGAACGTTTTTTTAAAATCCGATTTTTAATATGATTTTAATTTACAACTGCGTGTTTTATTAAGTAAGAGAGGAAAAAGTAAAAGCCTTGTTGGGGTTATTTATTTATTTATTTATTTATTCATTTATTTATTTTGTTTCACAATCTAAAACGTTTTAAAAAGGCATTGGGTTCTTGAAATATGTTTGCTAAAAATTTCCATCCACATTAAACTGTGGTAAATAAGAGACTCCTTAGTTGTTGTGAGGTCCACTTGACCTGACTTTGACCTGGCTCACTCAGCACAGTCCATTCAGCTTGTCTAAACAAGCGCATTACAAAGAACTTCTGTCAGGACTCCACCACTGAGCTAACACACCAACCCACACCACCAGTCTGAACCTTAATATTATAATTTTTACTCAGAGTTTTCACTTAGGAATATCTGCTCGGTTGTTTAGAGAAAGTATATCCTATTAAACATTGTTATGAATTTAACATGCATACTATAAACTGAACCATATATCCTTTCAATTAAATTAAAATTTGATCTTAATTTTTACAAACTCTCAGAAGAGGTCTAAGATGTAGTAGGTCACTAGGATCTTTGCATATATGTTTTGGCATTTAATTTTCCATATGACAGTTACACTAATAATAAGACCTTCTCTGCTTATCATACAAACATCCTTATCATAGTCAATAATCTTGAAATATTTTTTAAAAAATTAACAAATTATTTTACTTTTGTTTATTTATTTTTGTTTATGAGGAGAAAATGAAATACAACAATCTACTGAAATCACAGTACCAAAACCTTTTGTAAAATTGACATCCAGGCTCTTACCTCACTACAGAACCAAAGCCAAGTAATACATTTCCAGTCTTGCTGCTGTAAATCTGCATTTGACTAAATTAAATTCCTCTTGTGTTGATTGTCCACTGTACTTCCTTACATATTCCACTCTTTATATATCTCCAGCTTGATTTGTTGAAAATATGCACCCACTTGTGGGCCATGGGAAGAGACGACGTGTTACTGAATGAAGCAGGGCATCACAAGGCAAATTATAGGTAATTTTACATCACAAGATTAGAATAATGGTGTTCAAGTTGGACAAGCAGAGAAGGGCTTTTCAAAAGGGGCAATTACTGACAAGGCAGATTTGGGAGAGCTCTAAAGGGTGATGGTGCAATGAATAGGGGATAAGTTGTGGAAGATGTCTTGATTAATGTTGAGAAGAAAATACCTTAATAGACTCACCCTTATTGAGAACGTGTAGACTTTTGTATCATTGATGCCTTGTGGTTTTTAATTGCAGTATATGTGCAGAAAGAGGGAAACGGGATGTCTAATTATTGTAAATCACAGTGAATTCAGGACCCTTGAGGAGACACATGCCTCTCAGTAGTGATTGGTATTATTAGTATTATTTAAGGCGGTCTGACAAAGGATAATTTGGGGTTCACATGTGATATAATTTGGGGTTTGTTTTACTACTACTACTTATTAATGCCTATATGTACTAGGGTTCTATGAACCCTAAAAGTACGAGCGCTATATTGTAGGATGTCCTTCTATGCCACTCTTTGATATGTACAGTGAACAATAGTAAGCCTTGGCTTCAGCAGTACATCCCGAGTGCTTATTAAACAGAAGCTATGGCTGCGGTTTGTTACTAAATTATGAAGAGGTTTTACCTGCAAATTACGATGGCTTTAATTTCAGCCTCCCTACTGCCATCCTAGATACATCCCAGACCATAGGGTGAATTAGGGTTCACTGGTTCACAGTTGTCAAGAACAACTCTCTCACTGAATCTTATTTACGTTTCGAGCAGAATGAGTCTGTCGAGTGATGCCTCTTCTGAAGTCTTTTCTGCCTGGCAGCTGAGCCCCATCTTTTCATGGCAACATATGCGTGCCCGTAAGTTCGGCTGACCGCTGGCTCAACCTGCATTTGCCACCCTGGAGACCCTTGACATAACTTGCTGAAATTGTTTCTCAGCAAAAGGGATGGGAGTGACCTCAACTGTCTTTTTTAAAACTCTGTTGCAAGGCAATCCAGTATCACATTCAGAGTTCAACAGTTCATCTATGATGCAGAACTTGAGTGTTTTAACACATTATGGGTGGCTGACCATAGCTCTTTGATGACCCTGTATCCCACAAAAATAAGGTGTTTGCTTGACTGAGAAATGTGTCCCAAGACAGAGCCATCTAGTTCAGTATCAGTGTGTGAAGGCCACACATGGTGTACAAATCCATGAGAATACAGATATTGCACACATGGCTGAAGTTTACGGCCCAAGGCCTTTATGAGCATTTCTGGTATAGATTTCAGAACAAAATTGGCTTAATGCTTCACTAAAACAGTGTACTGTTTTTCTTTAAGAAACAGCTTTTGTAAAGAGCTGATAGAATAATCATCCTGTAGGATGAACTAAATGGCTTGACAGGTTTTATGTGAGAATATAACCATGCCCTTTCCTGTGAAAATAGGTTTGTAATTGAAGCTGCTAGAAAAGCAAGGCAAGAGATCTTATGACTAATTGCACAGCGATGGGACATACTGAAATGACTCACAGTTGACCAGGCAACCATCTCTGCTATCTCCACAGAGCACACCATTCATCAAAGCCAACTAAAAAGCAGTGTCTTTCTTTTTCCTCTATTCCAAACATTATCCATTTCTCAGTAACTGTACATCATCAGATATCGTTCCCCAGATCTGAGATTATCATGTATCTGTGTTGCACAAGTTGTTCAACAGCCCTGCTTGACAGCTCATGGTTTATCCAGGCCACAGTGACCCTGACTAAACCACTGTTTGGAACATCTGTGGTAAGTTTGTATAGTTATGCCTAGTCATTATTTATTTATTTTTTCCTTTCCCCCCTCTTATTTTAGCAACACATCTTCAATAAACCATGATGTCACATGAGTAAATCACTCCACATTACACAATTCCAACAGAGGTGCCATATTTTTGACAACCTCATACAACAAGAAAAATAATAATACAAATCAAATTCCAACATAGTTGCCAAAGCATCTAAACACAGGATGTTTTAGGGAGAAACAAAATTGTCTTTAATTGTACAAGGCAATAAATAAACGTACATTTATGTTATATTAAGTATACTTTAAGTATATATTAAGTATACTTAATATATATTGTTTACCTCAAGTTCATATATTTCTTTATTTACCCCAAATTCCTTTAAATTTGTAATTATATACAATATGTAACTTACATATTTATTATAATGTATTACATAAAATTATTTCAGAAAACTTCGTGAACACGTTTATTAAGAATGTTTATAATATTAGTTTTAAACCCCCACACCATTTTGTATAAAAAGTAAATACTAAATATATTTTTTTGTTATTTCGCCTTTGTATGTATATAAAATACCGAAACAAAAATTTTAATGACAGAGGAAAACGTTACAAAAAAGCATTTTTTTTAATCGTTTTCTTTTTCCGCTATCGTTACCATTACGGTTTTTAAAACAATATTTTAACTAAAGTCGGTCATCGATATTTTTTATTTTATTGTCATTTCATAATTCCTATATGCTGCAAAATGTAGTCAGTTAATTAATAGACAGTAGCAAAACACTCTTAATGTAAACTAATTAGAAATTAATAAACTGACCGTAATCTTTCACCTTGGTAATGCCTGATGTTTTATTTATTTTATTTATTTTTTATTTATTCTGATACTTAAAAAATGAAAAACACACATTAGTATCTCCAGAAAGTGATAGAGAATTATACGATTTAGAAAAACTTAGGTAAGAAAAACGGGGAAAGAATTAAAAAAGAATTTATTTTTGTTGTTTTAATTAATTTCTTTAATTTTCCAACTGCGCTTACTTTAAGGGTTTGTATTAAGCTGGTGTTATTTATTGTATTAGTCAACATTTACAAACGGAAAGAAAATGCACGCATAAATAAAAAGCAATGTTAAGGTAGTCGTGCTTTAATTATCGCTTTTTTAAATGCTTATAAAGGCATGACCAAAATAGGTCCAAATAAAAGTCCAAGAATACCTAAATAAATAAATACATGTAAGTGTTGTTAGTATGTTATTACAAGCATGTTACTACATGCTGATAAGTTAGTAGATTCTTGTCGAGCTATTCATTGATTGTTTCATGTGTTTGTTCATGTCACTCAATGTGGGCTTCATTTTACTGGTTAATAGGAGAAACACTGAGTAACGTACTTGACGTGTTTGTTTGGTTTATTGTTATAAAAACACAAATGAATAGTGTTGATTACTTGTTAATGTTACTTATGCTATGATTAACTTTCACCTAAAGCATTAACACGAAACTCGTATTTTTGAAAACTCTTCTATTTTAGTGCATTTCAGTGTATCATGGCAACGTTAGTTTCTGATTACTATAAGGTTAAATCTCACTTTGCAGTAGGCTATATAATAAGGAACACGATGTTTAAATTAGGAAAACTGCTACAAAACTAAACAAACTCGTAATCTATAGTACTGAATGTGTCCACGTGCGCGTGAATGAGCCCTGTTAAGCACTGTTATTTGCATTCCCTGTTAAGTTCATTCTTTTTTTCATCTGAAGCTTTTGTTTGGTGTTTGTTTATGTATGAGCACCTCTCCCTAAGGCTAAGGGCTTCAGTATAGTCACCCCTTAAATAAAATCCAGTGACTCCTTCATGTCTGCTCGACTGTCGCCCCTTGTAGTCTGTTAGCATAAAGATACAAAACCATGGGCGTAGGATCACAAAACATCATTGCATTTTTTGCGGCATAAGCACCGGCAAAAAAATCCTCAGGGTTGCCTTGAGTCGTGATAAGTATAATGTTGTTCTTATGCGTAATTCGTAATAGTCTGTATGTATGAATTAATTTCTATAGAAGGTGTGGATTATGGGTGAAATTTATATAACTTTGTGTTGTATCTTGCATCCAACACTCTAGATATATGGCTAATAGAAATAAAATAAAAAAAAATAGATACTTTCTCCCAGATTAAATGATGGTATTTGTTTTTATTAAAAAGTAAAACATTTATATAGAAAACGACCTCTAATTTACGGAAAAAAAATTGGCAAAATTTTCAATTTTACAACTTATCGTGTATAGTTTTTAAGCACTACCACTGATCATCTGTGCAAAGAGAACAAGTGGTAGCTATCCTACAAAACTTATTTATGTTTGCGCAATGTTACAAGAGAAAATCGTTGTTAAAGAGGTGTTAAAATACTGATTGATGTATCATGTGTGCCATTACGGAGCAAAACATTTTAAAGAGATTTAGACGCCTGCAATAAGCTATAGTTTCTTCAATTTAGCCTGGCACGGTTATCTTTCACCTTATAGCGCTCATATTGTGCTGGAACGAGATAACAAAATTTACATGAGTTCAGATTTGCATTTATTCATCCTGTAACAACATTACAATAAAAGCACGAGAATCCTCTATAAAACTGGGGTTTATAAACAATATTATTTAGTGGTTCTGTTTTATTTTAACACACTCCCACACACACTCGCACACACACGCGCACGCAAACACACATATATATAGCCTATATACAAAACTACATTTTGTACAAATTGATATAAGTTACGTCCTGAGTCTCTGAAGCGGTATCATTGTAGCGGGTGTGTCGGGCAACTGCACAAATGTTGGGACGATTGTATCTTTTCTCATGTAAACAAACAAAAAACAGTCTATTTGAACATTTCTATCCGTAAACATCATTATGAATAAGGGGTTGAGTAAGTAAAATAATTTAAAACCACGTCATATAAATTTAGGGCTGCAACACAGTCTTCTCTTCAACTCTCATCTCTTCTCTTTTCTTCTCAGGCTGATTTAGCTTTTTAATCAGTCACTTTTTTCTCAACGAAAAAAAACCGATCAAGTGTTTTCAGCACGCTTTTTGATTTTTGTTTTGTTTTGTTTTGTTTCGTTTTATTCTTTCAGCTTATCTTCGGACGAACAGCCTAGGCGCTCGTACACATAAAGATTACAAAAATAAAGTCCTGTCCCTTTTTTCATGTTTATATTAAACTCTTGGAGTGACAGTCTGTGGTCAGTAGACGCTTTGCGGGGGGCCGGCGTGCTGCTGATACCACGCTCCGCTGTAGTCTTCCGGGTAGGGTGGCGTCGACGAGCTGAGGGCCACCGGTGTCACGTGACTGCGGGCCACCGGGTTCGCGTGCGCGCCGGTGTCCCCCCACAGCGCGGGCGACGGCGGCGAGTTACACGACATGGAGTCGCTGGCGTTGGGACTGTGCTCCAGCGGGATCTCGCCGTTCTTGTAGAGCTTCTTGAACTTGGACCGCCGGTTCTGAAACCATATTTTCACCTGGTCAAGAAAAAGAGGGGAAATCACCGTTATAGCTTATGTCATAAAATATTATTGTTGTTGTTTTTGTTATTATTGTAAAATTGTCATGCATATACAATACAAATCGTGTAATAAATGTGTCTGTTTATACACACGCGCAAATGACACATGAGTTGCACATTTAAATAAAAAATAAATACATATTGTGTACATATAATACGTGTGTGTGTGTGTGTGTGTGTGTGTGTGTGTGGCTGTGCGCGCGCGCGGAATCACTTTTAACACACTTATTCAACGCCCAGTTAACATGCTATAAATAGTGCATAAGTAATAAGAATCATCTTTACCAATAAATAACACCATTAACCGACCCATAATAATATTAACTACTGAAACTGGTTTCTGCAATCTGTGAACAACTGTGCAGTGTGTATAGTGCAATCTTTGAATGTGAATTTATTTGTGTGCAACTGTGTAAAAGCAGTCATGGGCGAGTCAGGTGTGAATGTACTTAGTGTGTGTGTGTGTGTGTGTGTGCGTGTGTGTACGCGCGCGCGTGCGTGTTGTACCTGGGTCTGCGTTAAGCCGAGCTGTGCAGCGAGTTCGGCTCTCTCCGGGAGCGCGAGGTACTGCGCCTTTTGGAATCGCCGCTGCAGCGCCGCGAGCTGGTAGCTGGAGTAGATGGTACGCGGCTTGCGCACTTTCTTTGGTTTTCCGTTCACCATCCGAACTTCAGTCTCTGGCTCCTCTTTCACTGTATAAAAAACAACAACAATAAAATAACTTTGAAAGGCGTTAACCAGCCTATAGCATAACGTCTAACAACCAGTCAAACAGGGTGTCGAGCTTCAAAATATGCAATTCGTAAGGGCAGCATCTTCAAATGCGTTTATTTCTGCCTAACTGAAATAAATGGCAACTAGTCAAACTAGTCTAGGATGGGTCTAACTGCAAATTGTCAAGCTATTCTGTCGCGTCATAATTATAGATAATAACTCTTGTGATTTAAATATTATAAACAGGTGTCAAATAATACTTCATTTCAGTAATCTAAACTAGTTAGTGTGGATTTAGTTCCAAGACAGGATCACGCCTACGAATTAATATACTCGTTGACAGAAACAATTAACACAGAGAACATATGTATAATAGGACAGAAGTGGAAACTGTATCATATAATAGAATAATGTACAATATCTAATTATATTTACAAGAGGCTGTAACAGAAGCCAGACACTGTTTATTCTTTTTTCCAGTAATGTACTCTAGAGTGCAGGTTAGGTAAAAAATTAAAGTACATTTATACTCGTGGTTGTAATTATTATTATTATTATTATTATTATTATTATTTAGATAATTCTTATAAGAAATACATAACCATTCGTTTATAATATTTTCTATAAAAGTAACTTAGTTGTTATCTTTTTCAATTTAAATTTATATTTATTATTAACAATTCGCCAAAATATGAATTGTCTAGTTGTGGGATGTTCTACAATATTCACAAGCATTTTAAATCAGAGCAATTTAATTATGTCTATATTTATTGTCTGAGATATCAGACTTTCATAGCCACTCTACCTCGATTTGAGACTGACTCAGTTGATTTGAGACTCGACTGAGTTGTAATGGTCACAGTCTATTGTGAGATGGAATGAAAAGTAAATTAATTTAATTTTGCAATAATAAAGTGCGCAATAATGGATTACCCGGTTATGCATTGCCTTTTCTAATTCTGGACCAATATTTGCACTATTTTGCGTAAAGTTGAATAAACACTCGAGGTGTTCATTCAGCGTGCGGCTTTGTGTTGTAGTCGTGCGTACCGCGCACTGATTACCAGCTTGTTTGTTTAACTTCACTCCAGCAAATGTGTGTGCACTTAAAACACATATAAAAGTTTTCCGATTTACTCCAAACATTGACCCACCTGCGTTTTGTGGCGGTGTGTGTCCGTCTCTGCTGTACTGGCCATACTGGTGGCGGTAGGCGTTGGCGTAAGGGTACTCAGCCTTGGCGCCGTAGGGAGCCGCGCCGCTCATAGCGCACATGTTAAACTGGTGGTAAGAGGCGTTGTGCGGCCCTTGTGCATACGCCTGAGCAGGGTAGTAATCGTGATGGCCCTGGTGTGTCGTGTAGTAGCCCATGTCCGTGGCCGAGGACTCAGGTAGTGTAGGCGAGTCCTTGGACCCCGGGTGGCAGCTCATAGAGCCGGAGAGATCAGTAGAAATACCGGGTAGCTTCCTGTCGTACGTCGGTCCACTCATCGTGCGAGACAAAAACAGTGCAAAAAATGATACAATCGCCCACTGTTACGTCCTTCCCCGCGACGGGTGTGTGATAATAAAAAAAAACAATGTGGGACGCCGTTAAGGCGAATCCTGGAAGGGCTGGAGCTCCTCTTTTCTCTACTCTTCTCAGGCGAAACTGCTACTCCTGTAATGACACCGCAGCGGGCTTGGGAAAGTAAATTATAGGGCGGTCGGGTGGATGCTGCTCTCTGATTGGCTGGAAGAATCCGTGTCTGTCTCTCTCTCTCTCTCTCTCTCTCTCTCTCCCCCAGGGCAGAGTCTCATAAACACACACACACATAAACACACCAGTACTGGATATTTTTGTAAATCCTTTCAGCGCCACTAAATGAAAAAAACTTTGTGCATTCCATTAAAACTTACACCGTAAGTGAATTTTCCCTTTCTTTTATTCCCTAAAGGTCTTCAGGTTATTAATTAAAGTCATGTCTAGTAGCCCGCACATCAAGCCAAAAATCCTTGCCAACAGTAAGGTATACATTTTCTACATTTGACTCTGTTTCTCCTTCATAGATCCTTTGGATTTAATAATACAATACAATACAATACACACGTTCTCTCTCTCTCTCTCTCTCTCCCTCTCTCTCTCTCTCTCTATATATATATAGCTGCATTTCATGCTTTTGTTTTTAATTCAATTTTCATTGACGTGAATATTCAGAAGCACTGGTCTCCTGGACAAGAGACAACATTGGGATAGCTCCTGACTTTTTCTTTTCTTATTCAGAGACCATTCGAGGCTTTGTTTTAGTGGTGAAAGACTTTTCAGTAGAAGCCTGAATGCCAGTGGGACATTCCTCTATGCGCTCCTTACAGCGAGGCAGTGCTTTTGCCTTTTTCCATGTACCTTTATGTCGCATACTGCTCAAGGGAAGCTAGTAGTGCAGTGTAATATAGACTATAGGCCTAGTATATTTGGAAATTATCTCATGCGTACACATGTGTTTTAGCTTGTGTGTGTATGAAATATACATAATGGAAAACTTGTTAACCAAACAATCATACAAATAAATAAAATAAATAAATATAAAAAAACAGCAAAAATACATGATTAAACACACCCAATTTAATTAGAATTTATTTAATAAATTGTGTGTGTGTGTGTATATATATA
>JAOVVA010000054.1:20468995-20484036 GCA_028565275.1 Leiocassis micropogon
GAATTTATATAAATATATTTATTAAACTTAGAAAAACGAATTATTAGGTTTTAAAATATTTTTAAACACAAATGATACTTACTTTTTATTAAATAAAAAATTATTGATATGCATTTATTTGTTACATATATAAAATGTACTTATTTATTGTACTGTGATAAAGTACAATGTAATATAATTGTATGTTCTAAAGAAATATAACAAACAAACAAACAAACAATGCTTGGTTAGTTGTTTCCTCACTGAGACATTTTTTTTCTTGTACTATATAGCCTAAGTTCACTGTGAACTACAAAAAGCAATTAACGTATTTAAATCATATAAGCAACCATTTTTTTTTCTATTATCTAAATCCTTGGAGCCTAGAGTCTGTGCTAAAATAAAATTTCAGTTTTACCCACGATGTGTGAAAGAAGTTTTAACGCTGGGTAAAGAAAGTTAAAGAAATAGTTAAACAGTCACTTATACTGTTTTGCCCAACGCTCCTCGGTAATAAACCTTGCGAGCTCTAAGTTTCTGTATAGTATAAGGTTTATATGAGCAGAGAAACAGACGTTATAAAGAACGACGTTATAATGAAGTACTTGCTGTCACTTTTTTTTGGATCGCTTGAAGTCGTTTTTAACGCAATACCGCCTCCATGTGGTTAAAAGTGTAGTAGACCTCCTGCGCTGCTAAAACACTTATTCGAATCATGAGTCTACCCAAGCACAAGCTGAACACTTCTCAAACAAATAAAGCTATTAACCACCAAAATAAGCAAGATGAAGGCCGTATTTTATCCATTGCAGGGAATCATGCTCATACACACGCACACACATTCAAATCCTCATTCACACCAAATGATTTAAACTAGCCAATTAATTTCCCTGTTTTTGGAAGCCAGAAAACCATTGTACTAACAAGAATTGCATAAATAAAAAAATCAAACCTTCAAAGGGCTGAAAAAATATTCAGATGAAATGATGCATTTATTACACTAAACTAATGATTTTCAGACCTACTAAACCCACATTCACTTTCCCCAATGAACCTCACGTTTTTTATCCTCATACAGTATACTCACACCCTATTGCTGGTGTAGTAGCCTCACACACTGAATCTTTAGTATGTGCATTTGAGCTAAATGCAGTGTACTTTAAAAACTTTATATATATAAATTTCCATTTTCATATTAAATGTAATGATTTCCCTGAGGGCACCACCACCTAGCTACAAAGCAAAAATAGAGTAAAAACTAGTGCTATAGTGCTAAACTAGAGTAGGTAGGGAAATTTGATTGGTTTGTGACTTATTATTTTATTTTATTACACATATGAGCAGTTGAGGGTGAAGGGCCTTGATTAATTCCCCACCAATAACAGCTCAGTGGTGCTTGGTTGTGCTGGTGTTTGAACCTAGGACCTTCCGATCACTAGGCCCACACTAGTATCTGTAGTACTAAATAATCTGTAGTACTTTGGCAGCATGGTGCCTTAGTTTGCATGTTCTCCCTGTGCTTGGTGGGTTTCCTCTGGCTTCTCCAGTTTCCTCACACAGTCCAAAAACATGCAGATTAGGCTAATTGTTGTTTCCAAATTGCCCGTGTGAATTTTGACCGGAGGTAATACCACGGTTGTACAAATGGGAATAAATATAACGGTCACCAGTGGCCCCCAGTGGTCACTGTTGGACTACAGAGGCTCCTGGATGGATGGATAGTACATGTGATTTTATTAAAATCAGGTATAAGTGTGAACCAATTTGTGAAAACCCAGCTAAAGCCTTCTGCATAAAATCATTCTATCTACAAATAGAACATATTAGCATATAAATATATAAATAATACACATATAAACATAAATTATTATTTTTTTGTATTTTGGCTTTTTTTAGGATTGGCACCCTGTCCAGGCTGTACCCTGCCTCGTGTCCTAAGCCTCCTGGGATAGGCTCCAGGTCCCTGCGACCCCAAACACAGGATAAAGCGGTATAGACAATGAGTGAGAGTGAGTGTATTTTGGCTGTAATGTAGGGTAGAAGATGGTAGATGGCGTTGCTGTATAATTGGAGACAAAGTGCTATGGCGCTCCTGTTTTTTTCGTTCCGTTAAACAGATTCTATCATACACATTGTGTGTGTGTGTGTGTGTGTGTGTGTGTGTGTGTGTGTGTGTGTGTGTGTGTGTGTGTGCATCTGAATATCACATATATGTGCAAGAGTAGTTTAACCATATTATTTGGGTGTGCTGGTCCAACTTTGAGAAGTTTGATTTAATTTGATTTCAGGCAGAAAGTGTTTACCTTTATTTTAAAAGTTCCATTTTAGATGGACTAAAACAACTAAAACACACATGTACACACACACACACACACACACACAGTGACAGCTACAGACACGCAACACTCACAGATTGAATGACAACTAATCATTCACACACAGACAAACACAAAGCAACAGCTAAACACATGCATACACACAGTGAAAACCAAAACTAAATACTGTTAGTAGACTAGTGTACAATCACTGGTTAGTCACATGACAGAGAACTACACTATGTGGACAAAAGTATTTGGCCAAATCTGCAATGTCATTGTATTTTAATACATATAGTTCAATATGGAGTTGGTCCCCCTTTTGCAGCTGTAACAGCTTCCACACTTCTTGGAAGGCTGTCCATAAGATTGAGTGTTTTTGTGGGAATTCATGCCCATTCATTCTGTAGAGCATTTGTGAGGTCAGGCACTGATGTTGGACGAGAAGTCTTTATAGTCCTTGCTTTGTGCACAGTCATGTTGGAATATAAAAGGGCCTTGCCACAAAGTTGAAAGCATAGCATGGTTCAAGATGTCTTGGTAGACTGAAGCATTAAGTTTGCCCTTCACTGGGGATAAAGGGCCTGATTGAAACACCTGAATTCAGCAGTTAACAGGTTTGGCCAAATACTTTTGCCCATGTAATGTATTTCCACCACACTCTCAGGTACATGGAAAATACCAAGGAACTACACACACACACACACACACACACACACACACACACACACATATATATACACATACTGTACATCACTCTTTAAATACCTTTTGCTATGTGTAACTGAACACATAGGTGGCATTTTTGTTATATATGAAAAATCTTATATATGAAAAATGTAAAACAGGCACCTGTAGTTTTAATGACTGCTCCAAATGACAATCGTCATTTATCTATATGCCAGTTGATGTAATATACAGAAGATATAAAAATATTGCTTTTTAATAAACTGGGTAAATTAGTTTTAAAAAAAGAACTATTCTAAACAAATTTTAGCTAAAATGTTAATTTCCAAGAGCTAATGACATCGGACTCTAGTCTACCTCGAGACATGGCCATCTCCTCTGATTTGTAATAGAATCATTATTCACCAAAATGGATGCTAAATTACATTTATTTTCTAATAATGGCAAAGTATATCTCTTTCTGTCAGAGTGGCCATCATGCCCAGTAAAAGTACAGTAAAATAATTCCTTGTGTGCTGATAATACATCATGGTCTTTAAACAAGACATTGGATATCATGACAGCTTTATAGAGTATCTACTATAGCTGTTCATTTGAGGTTAAATGCATGGACAAGTTAATAGATAATTTGCATATGCATTTATTCTTTGTCATGTGAGTTAGCACAGGAAGACCTACTACTGTATATTACTGTCTATTGTTAAAAGGATATCCTGGGCTATCAAATTATACCTTATGTTGTGGTACTATGTGTCCACATAGTAAATGATTTTGATTAAAGCAAATATATTTCTGGTAGCTGGGGAATGCTGTGTTATCTGTGTGTGAACAACAGCAAGCGCCTCCACATGAAAGCTTCATTAATCACCTGGTCTGTTTCTCGGCTAGAGCCTCCACAAGTGCACGTTTACATCAAGATCAAGATCAAACATTTTCTAAATCTTTAACTCCTTAAAAGTAAAGCTAAGAGCTCAGATTAAACTCCTTTGCAGAGTTCCTCAATGCTTTTCCTTTGACAGATGCCTTGTAGGTCTCGCTTTAAGCCTGCAATTACAGGATAAATCTACGGTTCCTGATTTCTGCCAGCTCTTGTGTTTTGAAGATTATAAATTAAAACCCTTTTCCTCTAAATCAATTATTTCTCTTAAACTCTATGAAATCCTCCTGGAAGTACGGACAGCTGCAGCTTCCTCTGAGGTCTAGAAAATAATCAGTGGCAATACATCTGAGCGACTTCAGACAGAATTTACTAAGAAGGATATTATTATTATTATTATTATTATTATTATTATTATAAATGTATTCAAAACTTATAAATTCAGCTTTTATTCATTACATTTACATTACTGCACAGTGAAATTCTTTATTCTGTGCATATCCCAGCTTTTTTGTTAGTAGGCTGAGGTCATAACACAGAGTCCCCTGAAGCAGACAGCGTTAAGAGCCTTGCTCAAGGGCCCAACAGCAGCAACCTGGCAGAGGTGGGGCTGGAACCACCGACCTTCCAATCAGTAACTTAGAGCCTTAACACACTGAACCACCACTCCCACATAGTAATAAAAATAACAATGATTATTCTTTTAATCTATCTATTCCTGTTGTTATCTTATGGCTTGTTTCTGACGTGTAGAAGAATGCCTTCTTTTTTTCCTCATTTTTGTTTTTGTCCAAAAATGTGTTTAAACACACAATGAAAATGTCCAAATTTTCCCACCTTTCCAACACATCTTTACAGGCACGCAGATAAAAAAAAGTAAACAATTTACATTACATTTTACATAGCTCTCCTGTGGCGAGAATCCTCAGCACAGTTTTTAGAGAAGTCCAGATTCCTGTGTTCTGGAAACACAAAAATACGCTTCCACAAAGGAACATGGGACATAAGACTTCATTGGCATTTAAAGCCACAGACACTGAAATAGTTTGCTTGAAACAGGAGTTAAGCAAGGAAATTTACAAATGTAATTCAAACGGTGAAATTGTGATTTATTGTAGATTAATTATGTGTAAAGTGAAATATTTCAAGATTTGTTGTTAATTGGTTTTAATTTCAGTAATTATGTCCTACATGAATATCCAGTGTAAAAATCCAGAGTTGCAAAATATTAGAATCTTTGAAAATCAGTGAAAAAAGAATTTTGAATACAGAAATTCTAAAATAATTTGTATATTTTGTGACTTTTTGGTCAGGGCGCTTTAATATGAAATACTGCATCAATACATGTGGCACAGAGCCGATCAGGCATTACTGAAAACCAGATTGCTTTGATAGCAACCTTCATCTCATCTGTATTGTTGGGTCTGGTGTTTCTCATCTTTCCTCTTCACAATAGCCCAGTAGATTCTCTATGGGGTTCAGGTCAGGCGACCTTGACAGACCAATCAGGCACAGTAATATCATGGTCAGCAAACCAGTTGCAGTTTTGGCACTGTGAGTAGATTCAATATATTTTCACTCGCTATTGAGTCATTTTTTTTTTACATTTATCTATCAGTTGTTATTTTTGATACAAAACCAACAAAATGAGACAACTTAACAACTTAAGTTAATGTATCTATAACTAAGTCCACTTGGCTTTAGTTGTAATAAACAGACATTTACTATGATTTTTATATATTCACACTTTTTAATTTTTTTTTATAAAGGTTAGACTTTTTATCTAAATGTTTTAATTATTAGTCAGAAACTGTGTATTTGTAACTGTTTTGAATAATAGAATAGCTTTAAATATATAGATATATAATTGCTGTTATTGTTATTATTATAATTTCTCAAAAACTGAAAAGAAAAATCAGTAAAAAAAAAAAACAATAAGAAAATGGAAATGTGAAATGTTTAAAAGTGTTAAAAAGATGCTAAATAATGTTATCTTTGATTATTAGATATTAGATACATTTTCTCATACTAATTTATAAGTTAAGCCATATAAAGCCTCAAAGTTGGTCCAAATTCAATTCATGTAGTGCATGCACACTCATGCATAAGCAAATATATACTGTGACAACTGCCTTACACATCCCCCCATTCTCCTCCCAGAAATTCATCCAAAAATGTAATAAAGCTTGGAAGAAATTTCTTCCCACTCAGCAGCACTCCCTATAGCAGTACTGCCAATTTCCTGTAACACTATAAACGACACACAAAGTGGTAAATGATGGAAGGTCAAGATACACTTGACATGGCTGTGTGTAGCAAACAAATGAGATGGCAGTTCATTGCAGGGCACCATGTACACATTTTCAAATACAGGGGCAATTTAATGTAGCTAGGCATCATACTGGTAAGTCTTCTGACCACTTTCTGTACCACTCTGCTGCCATGCCTACATTTATAAACAATAAAGTGTATTACAATGAATTTTTAGAATACACTAGAATTAATGATATTCGCTACAATTAAAAATTACAACAAAAACCAGCATTTAAAAATAATCTTAAATCTTAAATAATCTTTAAACATAGAGTTGATCAACTGGTCATGCACGGTCACGATGCAAACCCAAGAAAATAGACCAAACAAATGGTTTAAATATAATCTAGCAGAGTCAATCATGTGAAAAAGATAAACTAACCATAGTTCAGCAAGGCAAGCTTTCACAACATGAAAAATTGTCCCTTTTGTAGCATACTGTATCTACATATGTTGCAGCATTTATGTAAAAGCCTGAAGGCAACTCATCACAACTTTCATATATTTGTTTTATCTACCTGCTCTGGTCTGATCAGTAAAGTAATGGCTTTGATTATTATATTAGAATGTTTAGAGATGGTTATATATACGGTGTATATTACAAAACATGGATTTTATTTATAGCAGTGAAATAATAATTAAATGTTAAAAGGACATTGTTGTCAAAATTTAGTCATGTCCATTGCTCATCTTGTATGCAAGGAATTTGGTTTGTACAATTTGTATAAAAAAATTGTTACTCTCATTATTGCATATCTTGCCATTACAAACAGACCAGTCACTTTCATGCTGTTCTTTGCACAATTACTTAGGTATTTGAACAATTAATACTATATGCACTGTCACTTTGTCACATATGAAATTGCTCATATGTGACAAATATTGCTCAAACCTCATTTCTCTTATTAATTTTTTTTATTTGTGATTATATATTCCATATACACCAGTAAAAAAAAAAAAAAAAAAAAAAAGGAATTTTATGTCACTTAGGCTTCAGTGCTACCTTACAAACCTTGCTTTTGCAGGTTTATACTTGTTGATAGTGCAAGTGTCCATTTGGTTTCTTCAGGGCGCTCAGGTTTCCTCCCACATCCCAACTGCACCCAAATGCCTCAGGGTCTGTGTGCATGGAGATTTCATGTTCTCTCTGTGCTTGGTGGGTTTCCTCTGGCTACTCCAGCTTCATTCCACAGTCCAAAGATATGCAGATTAGGCATTCCCAAGTTGCCAGTGGTGTGTACATATATGTGTGTGCCCTGCAATGGCCATAAGTTTCCTGGGATGGGCTCCAGGCCCCACGCGACCCTATATACAGGATAAAGTGGTATAGACGATGAGAGTGAGTGAGTGTAAAGGGGTCAAGTTGAGATTGATTCCAGGGGGTCCTGAGTAGACATGGTCTTAAGGAGACCTTATGCAACCAAAAATTATCAGGAGGATTAAAAATGGTGAAAGCAGGAAGGTCTCATATTGCTACTTCTGATATCATACCTCTTATTAGAGCCTGGGTTGAACATCTATTAACCATACATCATCACTTTCACCAAAATCTGCCTTCCCTTGTCTATAATGTGACCAGCTGTGTTTGTCAGGTGCTGCCACTCCAAACAAAAGCCTATTGTGTGGCCCCACTATATAATTTACATTACAACCAACAGGTAACACCACACAAAAGCCATGACCCTCATACGCACTAACTAAATAGTCACACTTTCAACACTCATTAAACAGACTAAAATAGACAGCACATGGACAGTTTGATACACAAAGTCTTGGCCCCAATAAAGTACATCAATAAGCTGAGTCCAAAGAATGTCCATGAACGCATGTAGTTTTTTATCAGACAAACTACATGTGAGCCCCCACAGACAAATAATGTTCATAATTGACTCTGCACTTGACACACACACACACACACACACACACACACACACACATATCAATAATTTTTGACTTTGGGCACTTAATATGAGGGGTGTTCAAGTGAAACTGGGACTTGAAGCACGGTACAATGATGAGACTCTGTCACTGTAAAACTTTTGAATGGTGCAAAGGTTTTAAAGAAGCCCATATGTCTGTGAATGACCATCCTGGCTGAGGTGGCTCGGAGCCCACTGTAGTCGTTCCCATGAACATTCAACATGCCCTTACAATCCATGCAATGATCTCGCTCAAAGCCATATCTATACCGTATACTGTATTTGGGCCATTAAAGGAGATCCTGGGAGGCCAGCATTTCAGACATGAAGCAGGCAGTCTGATCATGGCTCTGGCATACTGAGAAAACTTTCTACATTGATGGTTTCCAAGCTCTAGTGAACCACTATGATAAGCGCATTAGTGTAACAGGGGATTATATATAGCGAGAAAAATAAAGAGAGATTTTACTCTCGTAACGTATACTGTTATTCTTCACAATCAAAAGTCCCAGTTTGACTTGAATGGCCCTCGTATTTTTTTTGTACTACTTGTTACACTATAACACAACCCAACCAAACTTTTAGCTTTTGTGAAGTTGTGAAAGCACATGGTTCACTGTTGTTTATTTAAATAAAATAGAATTGCTTCGCCACAGACGAGGCTGTTGCCAATTTTGCTACGCCTTCATTTGAAGAAAATTATTCACAATCACATCTTTTAATAGAAGACATGTATGCAAAGTATGACTCAAGACTTGGGTTCAAAGCTGGATTAAAGAAAGGCTGTAGCTTGTAGCCCATGATAAATAAACCAGTATGTAGAGTCTGGTTGAGGATGTACTGAAAGTAATTTTTACTGATTGTTCATTCATCCTCCAAATTATTCATGCCTAACAAAGCTCTTGGAGGCAATGAGGCACTTGTAGACTGTAATTAATAGGACATAGAACACATGACCATCACATCCGTTTGTGGTTCTTCCCCAAACTGTTGCCACAAAGTTGGAAGCTGACAATTGTATAGAAGGTCTTTTTTATGGTATAGCATTAAGATTCCTCTTCACTGTGACTAAGAGGACCAAACGTGTTCCAGCATGAGACAATGCTCAAAAGTGCACAAAGTGAGCTCCACAAAGACATTGCTTGCTAAGGTTAGAGTGAAATACCTTGCCCTGACCTCAACCTCACTGAACACCTTTGAGATAAACTGGAAAAACGATTGCACCTCACACAACATCGGTGCCTGACCTTTACTTATGCTCTAGTGGCTGAATAAACCCAAATCCCCACAGTCATGCTTCAAAATCCCAAAATGGAAAGCCTTTCCAGATGAGTGGAGGACAGCAAAGTGGGATAATAAAAAATAAAAAAAACATCTGGAACAAGATGTTCAAAAAGTACATACGGGTATGATGGGGTGTCCAAATGGGTTTTGGCTGGATAGTGTAGATTTGCTTTGAGCCAAAAGTTACTGTGATAAGCCCAGTTGAGTCAAGGGATAGAATTTGACAGAGATTTGAGGGCTTTGTTGTGTTTTTTTGTCATTGGCAACCAGTTCTGGATTGCTGGATAGCATTATATAACATTCAAATGGTCATACATGTTATCCGAAGTGTATGTCCAACTGTAGGAAGGCAGTGAAAGCCTATTTGGATTGGAATTATACATAAAAGGACCTATAGTTTCAGCCTCAGATTCTCCACCTATGGACCATAGCATATCTGTAATACAGTTTTCTGGTCATAACCTTCAGAATGTTAAGGTTTGAAATATGCTTGACTAACTTAACATCCATGTATGCTTTTTCATGCACTGGTTTTCAAAAGGAAATTAAACTACAATAAAAAATGTAACACAGTAATTCCATGTGTGAAAGATATTTACTTGTATTAAATGTAAATGTGTTATTATTATTAAATGTAATGGTAATGGACAGGTAATGGGAAAACATGTAAGATTTTTTATTTGCCTTGTTTTTTTTTTCACTGTGTTTAATAACAAAGAGTACCAGACTATCTGGCATCCATTAGATGCCTGGTGTGTGTCTCTGGGAAGGCTGTGTACAGTGTGCTTGAACTGGTGAGAGAGGACAAGCCTTGGGTCAATCCTACTTAATGCGCTCCTGACAGGCCTCAGCTGTTAAAGGATTTAGTTAGTAAATGACAGCCAGCTGTTGCCAGATGTTATGAACAAAACTCTGAGCTGGATGCTCTCTCTCTCTCTCCCTCTCTCTCTCTTCTCTCTCTCTCACACACACACACACACACACACACACATGCACAGCAGTACCGCGGTACAACAGTACTGACCTCTGCTTTTCTGTCTTATTAGTTTAGTTGTGGTTCTCTCAGGTTACAGCAGGTGTACACTTGGTTCATTATAATTATTGGACAAAACAGAGAAATATATTTTATGCTTCTTCCCACTTTTGTGAAGAATGTCTGCTTTAATGCATCACCACAATAGTATATATAAATACCTTTTTTTCATTACCAAAATGGAAAAGCTCACATTAGGATTTATAGTTCATACACTTAACCACTAAGTACTTTCCACTTTCCACTTACCTTGGGTAGTGTGTACTGATTGAACTACTGTACTACAGTTAATTCAATCTACTATTGAAGTAATTCACTTGAAAGGACATATTTTAATGCTATCGGCCAAAACACAGTACTGGTGCTGATTTTACTTTTTTAATGTTCTAAACACAATACACAAAAATTTGTGTGTCAGAGAAGCTTCTTCTGAAGTTTATGCAACATGGAAGTGACAAATCTTACTTCTGTAAAAATTTCAAGTTACTATCTTCAACTGTTTTGGAGGGAATATTTTATACAGTATGTATGTATTCAGTGTTCTACTGTCTCGCTTCAAACAATAATTACTTAAAATGTTAATTATTTATATTTCTTTATTAGTATTGATATTAAGATTGGTATAAACTTGAAGCATATGACAGTAATAATTGTTGCTTGAACTTTTTTTGCTGGTAAAAGCTTAAAAAGCAAAATATCTGTAGTGTCATGTAATGTTGTAATATCTTAAAATTTAGCATTTTGGAATAATACACTTTTTCAGGTTTATGTCTTTTTATGTGAAATCTAAAATGGCCAAGTTTCATCTGAATAACAATTAAGATCACTAAAAAAATTTAATTAAAAAGAGTTACGGACACTACATAAAGTCATGAAATTGTATTTAGAGAATGTGTTACTTTTGAACTGATAAATGTGCATGCATATTTACAAAAAGCGAGGCATAGATCAGGAGATAAGAAACATTAAGTATCATGAAAAATGGTGTTATATGATCCTATTTAAAAATTCACTTTTTCACCTATAGGTGAGGCACTTTTTTTTATCACCAATACCGTGTTTTGGCTGTTTACTAAACATATTAGTATGTCAATTCAAACTACGTTAGCAAAATAGTCAGATGTATTTTTCAGATGACATGATATAAAAGTTATTACCATTCACACATCTCCCTAAATTAATCAATCTATACCTTTTTTTCTTCAACTGTAAACCAATGCACTGTTTTAACTGCCCAATTTACAGAGGGAAATTAATATACTGTTACAATATAATAACAGTACTGTCTGTCTTTACTAGACTCCTGTCCACTATGAATAGTGTCTGATATGTCTCATTCTGCATAATCATTGAGGGAAGCATGATCTGTCTGTCTATCTGATTTATTCCCTCATAGTCCAAGTGGGAATGCCAGACTAAGAGACCTTCCAACTGCCACCAGACAGAGAAACCCAGCAAAATCAGATGTGCTCTCTAGGCAACAAAGCTGTGATTCTTTGGAATGCATGAATTTAGTGAAAGAGAGCCACTTATTCTGAAGCGTAGATCGTAAACAGTGCGGATGGACATAGCCAGAATGGGAGTTCCTCAAAGGCGGAATTTGGGCTCACTTCTTTTTACTCACTCCTGCCTTTGTGTTCAGGCTGTGCTTATTAACTGGTCCCTCACGCAGCAGTAATCAGTTCCCAGTTGCCAAACGTTTGTGAGGTAACACCGTAGCTGAACTCCTGTATCCCGAGCTAGACCACTTCCCTTCAGTTTCAACAGTAATCAATTTTAAACATTTGGTGAGAGCAACAAGTACCTGAAACAGAACTACCCACAATCTTTCAACAGATGAAAGAGTGAACGCTCTCCATTATCACAACCACAATTCCCTTTAAATAGGCATGTATCATTTTGACATGTCAGCAACGGATGATGAACAGAAGCTTTTAAAACATGACCTATAATGAGAATATTGTGGCCCTTTTGGCTGTGTTCCTACGCTGTGCAAATCAGTGTTTCCACTGTACTATTTTAGAAACCTTGTCTCTCCATTACTCTGGAAACTGCATGTGGTCGGGTTGCCAAGGAAGCCACGCCATAGGCAGTCTTTGTTTGCTTTGGCTTCATTTTAAAACAAAATGAAGACCAAATGAGCTCTCGTGATCATGAAGAAGTCACAAGAGCAACAAAACACTAATAAACTAATGTACAGTACATGGTAAAGAATAAATAATTTAAGATGTTGGTACCAATGGGGTTTTAAAAACCTAAAGAATGGGACTAAGTTGCATAAAAATGTTATAGGCATGTATAAATAAAAATAGTAACTATACAGATAGTTAAACAGTAAAATATAGATTATAATCTTACAAAATAAAATAAACTGAATAAAAGGCTATATTATAAATTAGAACTTTTTCTGAGTTTCTGAGAAGGCGTTGCACTAGATTTTCGAGTGTTATTGTGAGGATTCATGATCATTCAGCCACAAAGGCATTAGTGAGGACAGGCACTGATGTCACTCAAGGTGGTCCTGGTGTACAGACAGCTTTCCTGTTCATCCCAAAGGTGCTCAGTAGGGTTGAGGTCAGGGTTTTGGTCCAGGAAGCTTAAGTTCATCTGCTCCAGAATTGGCAAACCATGCCTATATGGACCTCACTTTGGGTATTGTAATTAAATGAAGGGGACAGATTTGGACCCCTTAGTTTCTGTGAGTCTCTACAGCAAACAAGAACATCCTATTCAAGTGAGTGCTTCATACTTTGTGTCAGTTTGGTTAAAAAAAAATCATATATGAGTGTAATGGCCATATAGTGTATGCATTACAGAATACTATATTTTACTTAGAATTATTTATTATAATTAGTTATTTATATATTTTAACAATTGGTATATATATAAAAAAAAAAACCTTCCGATGAACTATATTTGATGTTCTTTGTTTCTCACTTTTGATCATTAAAATCCTCAAAATTAGATAGACAAATTGACCAAACATCATTTATTTATAGTGTAACCAAGTTGTTTCCTGAAGCTTGTTTTAGAGACCTGTTCATTAATTGTGGATCAGTTAAAGAAAAAAGACTGAAACCCCATGCAGGCCTTCTTGTCTTTGCTTTTGTGCTGAATCTGTGTCCCAGTGCACTAATGAATGAGCATTTAATGATCTAAAAGAAGCGTTCAGCTGTGTGGAAAATGTGCAAGTCTGTGGAGTGTTGTTCCTCTTGTGTGCAGAGACAAAGGTCTACTCTACTGCTGAATTCTCTCCCATCTCTGTTCCTCTCTTTTTATTTGCTCTTTCTGTCTAAAACATATTCAATCGTAACAGTGATGGAAAGTAAAAAACGACATATCCATTTACTACGTTATTTACATACAGTACTTTCTTGAATGTAATTCAATCATAGTACTTTCACTACTTGTATTTTGGAAAAATATAATTCACCATTGTTTCATTTATTTTGTAACACCATTACTTAGAAGATGCAGCATAGTGCATTTTGGAAGACGATAAGCCATGCACAACTCATAAGCCATGGTCCCAACTCATTGCAGGGCAAAAGCAATCAAACGCTACAAGCAAATATTGAAATACCAACCAATCTAGAATGCATGTCTTTGCACTATAGGAGGAAATGGAAGTACTCAGAGGAAATCAACCATGTGAAATCTAAACACACACACACACACACACACACACACACACACACCAAGACTGGAGATGAGATTCACACTTTTTCGTCTGGGGTGTGAGACAGCAGTGCTAATGTCTGAGCCATCAGTCATTATGTGCACATTTTAAATACAGTACGTCAATTTTTAAACCTAATCAAAATAAACCTGTTTCCTGTCTTCACTTCAGGATTCAAATTCTTTCTTTAGTCAGCCAGGGCAAAGATGGCCCAGTTGATCGTTAGTTTTAAATGCTTCAAAGGTTACAGTGTGACAGTGATACGATAAATATGTTATCCAAAAAAAACAGTTGAGATATCACCAGTGTCCAGCTAAATATTCAACCTGTAGCCTGTAGAAACATGTATAGGTAAGTCATTAGCTAGAGTTTTATTATTCTTCTGAGGATTATTAATATTTCTCAATAATGCAGGACTTTTTAGAGGTCTTAACATGCTCAAAAATCATGAAAATGAGCACACTGGTTGCCATAAGGACACCTGAGCAGCTGGGCCCTGGGCGTGGCACAAGGCCTTCATATGAGATTTGACTGCATAGCTCAAACACACTTGCACATAAAATCTGGTACACATTTAGATCTCATTAAGCTGGACAACTTTCGTTGTTATGGGCTCTACTCAACACAAAGTCAGTTATTTTGGGTTGTTTACAAAATTCAATTCAATTCAATTTTATTTATATAGCTCTTTTAACAATGGTCATTGTCTCAAAGCAGCTTCACAAAAATTAAAGATTTTTTTTTAAATAACTGTATTTATTATTATTATTATTATTATTATTATTATTATTATTATATTTATATTATATTATTTATATCATTATTATATTATTTGTATTATTATTATATTATTTATATTATTATATTATTATTATTATAACCTCTCTTTATCTCAGTCGGTGATCCCCACATGCTTCAAAGAGTCCATCATTGTTCCTGTCCCGAAGAAACCTCA
>JAOVVA010000054.1:20484108-20496282 GCA_028565275.1 Leiocassis micropogon
AAGGACCTCAGCCATCCCAACAATGGACTGTTCTCTCTGTTGCAGTCTGGGAAGCGATTCCGCTCCCTGAAGGCCAATACAGAGAGAATGAGGAGGAGCTTCTTCCCGCAGGCAATAAGGTCTCTCAACCACATCACCACACAGGACTAATAACGTCTTTTTAAACTTTGGACACATTCATACACACTTGCACTATATATTTATATTTTCATTTCTGGACCATTGCACAAGACACTTTAATAAGACACTTTAATAAGTCACTTTTTATGCAAATTTGCACACCCATAGTCACTTCCAAATTTTTACAAATTTCTATTTTTTCTTCCATATTTCTATATTTTGTAATATTTTTATTATGCCCTTATTTGTACAGTATATTTTACTAATTAAGTTTAATTACTTTCGTATTTCTTTTTATTCATATTTATTTCTAATGTATAAGCTTTTATTTTTTAAGGTCACTGGCGGTCGTATAAGCATTTCACTGCATGTACTGTAGTATATTTATGAGAATATTTGACCATTCTTCCAGAAGTGCATTTGTGAGGTCAGATACTGGTTTTGGACAAGAAGGCCTGGCTTGCAGTCATTTCTAAACTCTAATTCATCCCAAAGGTGTTCTATCAGGTTGAGGTCAGGACTCTGTGCAGGCCAGTCAAATTCTTCCGCAAAAACGTGCTCATCCATGTCTTTGAGGACCTTGCTTTGTGCACTGGTGCGCAGTCATGGGGGGACAGGAAGAGGCCATCCCCAAACTGTTCCCAGTATGCTGAACCATTAAGAGTTCCTTTCACTGGAGCTCAGGGACCAAGCCCAACTCCCGAAAAACAACCCCACATCATAATACCCCCTCCACCAAACTTTACACTTGGCACAATACAGTCAGACAAGTATCGTTCTCCTGGTAACTGTCAAACTCAGACTCGTCCATCGAATTGCCAGACAGAGAAGCATGATTTGTCACTCCAGAGAACACATCTCCACTGCTCTAGTGTCCAGTATCTGCGTGCTTTACCCCACTGCATCTAATGCTTTGCATTGCACTTTATGATTTAATGCTTGGATGCAGCTGCTCTGCCATGAAAACCAATTCTATGAAGCTCTCTACACACAGTTCTTGAGTTAATCTGAAGGCCGCATGAAGTTAGGAGGTTTGTAGCTATTGCAGAAAGTTGCCGACCTC
Source organism: Leiocassis micropogon (assembly GCA_028565275.1). Classification (NCBI taxonomy): domain Eukaryota; kingdom Metazoa; phylum Chordata; class Actinopteri; order Siluriformes; family Bagridae; genus Leiocassis; species Leiocassis micropogon. The sequence goes on from JAOVVA010000054.1 coordinate 20,485,292, forward strand.
TGTGCACTATGCGCCAGCATCCGCTGACACTGGTCTGTGATTTTATGTGGCTTACCACTTTATGACTGTGGACTATTTAGTGGACTTATAGGACAGGTGGCATCCTATCACGGTATGACACTTGAATTCACTGAGCTCCTGAGGGCAACCCATTCTTTAACAAATGTTTGTAGAAGCAGTCTGCATGCCTAGGTGGTTGATTTTATACACCTTTAACCATGATAGTGATTGGAACACCTGATTTCAATGATTTGGATGGTTGAGTGAATACATTTGGCAGTATATGTATGTGAACCGAGAACCGAGAAAAAAAAGTATTTAACTTTTTTCCTGTATTTAACGATTTCCTGCCTCTTTGGAGCTCAAAACTACAGCTAAAAAACACAATTTAGAATTTTATTTAAAAAAAGATATTTTTATTTTAGATTTTACAGCATGTCCACTATAATGAAAAACCACCAACACTTAAGAATAAAAGACAAAAGAATGTCAAACTGAACATAACTATAAATTAAACTCTCAACAGTCAGGCCTGGGTAGCACAAGTTTGAATCTGTTAGCTCCTCCTCTTCATTGTTCTCCTTCTCTTCTTCCTACTTTTCTTCAATTCTTATCAAAGGTTCTCCAGGAAGCAGTTTTTCTTCTTTGTTATGCAAAAGAACATCTTGCAACTGATGCACCTATCCTTTGCAACCTTGGTTTCAGCACCTTTCTGCATGGTTGCAGTCTACAATCTCTGGCATGTGCCTGGTCCAATATTTTCTTAACAAAGCTTCTGGTTGTGGAAACATTTACATTTAGGCATTTGGCAGACGCTCTTATCCAGAGCAACTTACATTTTTTTTTTTCTTATTACACATCTGAGCAGTTGAGGGTTAAGGGCCTTGCTCAAGGGCCCAACAGTGGCAACTTGGTAGTTGTGGGGTTTGAACCTGGGATCTTCCGAACCGTAGTCCAATGCCTTAACCACTGAGCTACTCCTGGCCCCATCCTCTGAATCCTCTTTTTGATTGGTGGCTGGTGTTCTTCTTCGCTTTCCTCATGTCGTCTACCCTCTTGTCAGTGTCCTCAGGTTCTAGGTAGTTCAGCAGCTCATTTGCCAGATGCAGTTTGAAATCCAGGAACTGTTCAGTGATTTAGCTGATCAGTTAAAAACTAAGGTGACTGACTTGCACTGGGTCCAGGAATTTGTGATGGCAACATTAAAGAAATGAGCACTTCTGAGTTCTGCTTGCCATGGGATTGAAGCTCAGCATGCTCTCACAGGGGTCCACACCACCCATGTTGTCTCTGTGCTCCCTAATGATTGCAGGTCTTCTCACCTGCACCTTCAGGATCTTTCCCACGTGCAATAGAAGCCATCAGCACTGGCTTGTTGTGATAACATTTTGTGATAACCAACTCAGGACTTCTCCTGACTACCATCACTGACGCAGATGAGACAGCAGTCTGTAAAAGGGGTCATTTTTCTTTCTTCTCTTTTACCTTCTCTTTTTACAGGTCATTGACAATCTTCCTTGAGTTTCTCAACTCGAAACTGTTCCTTGTCATTTTCCGACTTATTGGCACCTTGGTTTTGCTGGCCCAAAACATCTTGATTCTGAGAAAGTCAAGGCAGTTAATGTACTGTGATAATTACTGAATAGTACTCTAGTTTCTTCGAATGATGGGGTCCTGACAGTCAGGAGGCCCGGGTATAGACGGTTGAATCTATGATGAGGAAAGAAACACAAACAATGAATAATTTAATGAACACAGTGAGTATCTATCCATCCATCCATCCATCCGTCTATCCATCCATCTATCTATCTATCTATCTATAAAAAATATTTATAAAATTAATTACTTTGTATAGAAAATAAATACAATGTGTTTATTACCCCACAAAAAAATGTGTTAACCCCATCAAATCGTTCTCTTGTCCATTACAGTGGACATTTTTAAAAGGGCTATTATTTTTCCAAACAAAGATTTTCACTGAACTAACATGTTCACAAACAATAAAATATATGATTACCATTGGTAAAAAAAAAAAAAAAAAATCTTCACAATATTTGACTTACCTTTGCTTATTTCCTGGAAAGTATGTTTTGCTGCAGTCTCCATTGTGTCTCATGAAAATGAAGCTCCTAGAAAGTCACATCAGGACTTATATATATATGTGTGTGTGTGTGTGTGTGTGTGTGTGTGTGTGTGTGTGTGTGTGGGTGTGTGTGTATTGTTCCTCCCTGTTTAAGCGCCTTTTGCTGTGTGTGACTGAACACACAGCTGCCACTTTTCTTAATCTTATATATGAAAAATATATAACAGGCACCTGTAGTTTCCTAACCAGCCAGCTGATGTCATGTACAGAAGATATAAAAACATTGCTGGGTCAATTTATAAATCTGAGTGAATTTATATATTTAAAATGTTTTAAACAAAATGTGGCTAAAACGATCATTCACAAGAGCTGATGACATTGTACTGAGTCTACCCTGAGACACGGCCAGCTCCCCTGATTTGTAATAGAATCATTATTCACCAAAATCAGCTGTTAAATTATACTTACTTCCGTATCACCATGGCAAAATATCACTCTTTCTGTCAGAGTGGCCATCAACCTGGCAGATCTGGGGCTCAAATCACAGACATTCACAGAGCTTTAACACCCTGAACCATAGGTCTTACCACGGTCGTACAAATGGGAATAAATACAATGATCATCACTACACTCCATATATATATCCATCCATCCATCTAGGGACCTCTGTAGTCCAACTAGGGACCATGGAGTGGTGACTATTGTAATTATTCCCTTTTGTACGATGGTGGTAGGACCTTGGGTCAACACTCACACGCACATCCACACACTATGTGTAATTTGGAACACTAGACTAATCTGCATGTTTTTGGACTGTGGGAGGAAACCGGAGTACCTGGCGAAAACCCACCAAGCATGGGAACAACATGCCAATTCCATGCACACAGACCCGATGCATGAATCGAATATATATATATATATATATATATATTGGTATATGCATCTATTTTCATGCGAGTTTGCCCAGAAATACCTACTATATTATTGTCTATTGTTAACAAGATATCCTGGGGTCAATTTATATTATGTGTTAGATTGGGACATGGGCAGTTCCATTCTCTTCCATTCTGTCCAATATTGCTGCCATTACTAGCTTCATATTTTATAGAAGACAAAAAGAGTAGTGGAGATCACAAAATTAGAAGAGAGAGAATCAGCATCAGATGAGACATACAAGGAACAGGAAAGCATTGATGCTTTCTAGTCACTGAATAATTTTAAATAACATTTTTGGTTTGCATAAATGAATGATTGAATGAATGAATGAATGAATAGATGGATGAATGAATCACACCTTCTTTACAGCTTTACAGCTGTGCTCCCTTTACCTCTGGATTGTCATAGTAATTCTGTAATCCAGTTCCATACCTCTCCCAGTACTTTGACAGCAACATTTTGGAAGACTTAAAATAATTCACACTTCACAAAGAGCTGCGGATAAGAGCAGTGTCTCTGAATACCACGCTACAAAAGATAAGAGTCTTTTTTGGTAAATCAGTCCACATGGCATGTCTCGGCTACCACCGAGATTAAAAATAATGACAAGAGAAGGATATTTCAGCTTCAAAAATTAATTTGTAATAGTAAATGTAGATGAGACAGGGGAAACAAAGAAGACAGGTTAATACAAGGGTGCTTTCACTTCTGCAGACCATCCAAACTCTTAACAGGTGAGCAGATCATACCTATTACAGGCTGTTGTCACATAAGGCAGTTTGTTCCTGGAAAACTGAACCCTACTGGCTTGAAGATATTTGACGTGGCTTCTCCTGATGGCCTGGTGATTGACATTGAGGTGTACCTAGGAAGGACATGGGACTGGAAAAGTAGCATGATTATAATTACTAAATACTGATGTGCTTTTTTGTAGCTTGTAAGGGAGTCAGTTTTCCATATCTCACATTCCAAACATATTATACAGGAGCCGGTTACAGCGATATGCCTTAGAAAGAGGTTTTGTTTGGGAGTAAAGAAGCATGGGAACCACAGTGAAACTGTGCAATGTAGGACTTAGAGAGAGTATCAAATAACAGCACACTATTGTCAGATTGCTGGGATGTCAGACATATGCAGCACATACTCTGTGTTACTAAGAAGGTGTTTTCACTGCCGTAAACTATAATAAGACAATTAGACAATTACAATTAAACTACTTTATACCTGATGTTAAAAAAAGTCTGTATATCTTATAGTGTGTAAAAAAAAATTCTGTCTTTGAAGAAAGCTTCCTTGTTGATTAATATAAATGACAAATACTGTGTACACTGTCAATCATAGAAATTTTTTTTGTTAGAATAATAATGAGGTGGCTTAGTGATTAGCACTGTTGCCTTGCACCTCCAGGGTCCGGGTTCGATTCCTGCCTTCCTCAAGGTCTGTGTTTTTTGCATGGAGTTTGCATGTTCTCCCTGTGCTTGGTGGGTTTCCTCCGGCAGTAACTATATAACAAGATGAAGAGAGGCGTTAAACAAAGCAAAATTATTTTATATTTAAAGATATCATATTGTTATAAGGAAGCTTTTTATTTTCTTGGCATTTTGTTATTATTATTTTCAGTAGTAGTAGTAGTAGTAGTAGTATAAGTGTTATTTTAAATATTATTAATAAATACTATTATTTATTACTGTCTATCCATCCGTCCATTGCATATGGCATGGGGTAAACCCTGAAATGGGTGCGAACCCACCTCAGGGGACAAGCACACATCCAATCATACTACAGGCAATTTGGAAATGCCAATCAACCTTAACTGAATATTTTGGGATGATTTCAGAAGAGTAGCAGAAGGCAAGGCCAACCAATCATAAGGTGAACATTCAAGATTCAGATATAGATACATATTAACCTAAATCAGTGCATTTGATGTTCAGGTTTAAGGATATTTTTCCAACTTTTGGTCCAACTTAGGGTCAGGGTTAGGGTTAGGGTTACATAGTATGTAAGTATGTGTTACATAGTATAAGGGGGGGTCCGAGTTAAACCAGAACTTGTGACAAAACTCCTCGTGAATGAAGGTGTTAAAGCCAATTGTCATTTACAGAAGACTTCAAGCCCAGTATGGTGATGAGTCTAAAACTTGTGAATGGTGCAAATGTTTCAAGGAAGTGTTAAAACGTAACTTTGTTCTGTTATTGAGTCGCAATCAAAAGTCAAAGTTTGATCTGAACATCCCTTGTACATAATGTTTCACTAAATAATGTAAAAAACACCTGCCACCTTCATCACACATCAGTCTGTAAAAAATTTACTCTGCCACAAATTTACTCTGCCAAAAAAAAAAAAAAAAAAATGAAAGGTCAAAATCAAAGCTGGGAAATTTGGCACGGCTTTAAAAGATCTCAATGTCCTCCCTCTCTTGGGAATCACATAGCAACTGTGATCTCCATGACAACGGCAGGCCCTCGAACGAGCACCCTAGGTGAGTGAAATGGTGGACGTGCTTTAAACTGTACACTCCTGTTCAGTATATTGGACAGCGCAGTAGATTTCTCAATCTTGGTCTCTTTCATGATGTTGTTAAACTGGTTATCAGAAGTACATGTGGATTTTTTTTCCCCCCAGTAGCCTTTTATTCTGCTGAGTCGGTCAGAGTTGGTATCTGGTGACTGTGTATCTGATTGTGTGTAGTATTCTTCACTTGGATGATTTAATACTGCTGTGCTTGTTTATATCACCTGAAAGGATCAAGTGTATTTTAGACTGGACCCTCAGTGGCCTGAAGGAATAAACAGAGGCCGAAGAGTTCAGAAGTTAATCCAGTTAAGCAATGCAGAAAGCTTAAAGTTTAGACAAATGAACCCTTATCCATCTTTACTCTTTACTCATGTCAGCTAAAAAGACAGGGCTGACTCGAAATGGCTAAAGTTACAACACTTATTACTTCACCTTAGTGTTTAGGTCATTGATCAAATCCCAACTGAAAATCGATCCATTCTTGGAGATCGGAGTTCCTTGACCACTTTTCATACTTGACATACTTATTGTTTTACAATATGTTATTTACTCTACCGGAATAAACTTGTTCCTTTTCATACCATGTTCAAACAACAGTGCTTAGTATTCAAAAACGAAAAATCGACATGGCATAGAGATAAAGACCTGAGTACAAGTGTAAATTGTGACGTTTGTGCCGAGGGTCTCCGGATTGTAAGCGACGATGTTAGCAGCTTTTATCCCTCAGCACAGTGAGACCGGTGTTAGTTTACAAAAGGTCTGGAGCCTCCATTTATCAAGCATACACTTTTGTTATAGTGCTGTTAGCGTGCATTATACTCAGGGCTTGAAATTAATACACACCTTTAAAATATGAATAAAAATTTGCCACTGGCAGACGACCTTACTGCTCATTAAAAGGCCAAATTATAAATCACATGTACATGCACTTTATATAATGCACTACACATACAGTATATGAGAGGACATGCTCAAGTTCTGCATTTAGACTGACCATTCGTTATTTCTGTTTATTGTTTATTCTTCTTAATGGTTTATTCTTCTTAATTTTTTTTATTTCTGTGATATTTATTGAACAAAATCTGGCGAAATATTATTGGTGGTGGTGGTGGGTGCAAAGAGAAACGTGATGAGTAAATTGTACGGAAAAATAAAAGCTTCAGATTCAATAAAGTCAATTTTTACTTAAATGCACATCTGTAAAGCTTTTTTTTTTTAACAGAGCGGCGTGGTTATGATTTTCAGTGGAAGTGAAACTTGATTATATAGTTAGCATGCAAGACACAGTTATACGCCCATGCAGTTCCACCACTAATTGTGTTAAATGCAGAAATGTATTCAGATCAACAGTATAATCATGAATCTCAATTAGCCTGCTGTTCATGTAGGAAATGTTTGGTGCATGGCATGCCTGAGTCCTGTGGTCTAGTATATATTTATTTGAGGCATCTCTCTCTCTTTTCCCCCTTCTCTCCATATCTTTATTAGGTGAGAATGTATAAGTCAAGCAGCTTGCCCATTGCCAAAATGCCAATTCCCACCCACATTGGCACACCCACCCACGTAACTACTGTAGCTTCCTTGTATCATGTGCCAGCTCATAATCAGAGAGGGTGACGGGTGACTTCCTTCCTATTTTGGAAACCGCATGTTTCATGCAGAGTAATAAACTCGAATCATCGTGTTGTCTAACCTCTTCTGAATACATGAGCTCACAGACGTCCATGCTTGGCTAAAGACCTGCAATTTAAAGAGCGAAGATAATTTTAATGCGTGTTGCATTGTCGACCAATTTTGCATAGTTTTTATGTTTTGAGTTACTATCTGACCACCATGCAGAATTTGCTTCTCTGACTAATCTCATCCTACATCCTTTTGGTGGACAAACTTCTCCAGGTAGAACCCAAATAATGACATAATCTTTCTTTTTAAGATAATGGACTCAGTGGTGCTCTATGGAACATTCAGTTTGAGATATGTATATTTTTTATTTTAACCAGAGTTTGGGATGTTTCTGGATGGTCCAGAAAAAAGTTAGATGGAGAGGCTATGCATGGAGCCTTGAGTGGACAACCAGCATGACCTATAGTACAGTGCAAAAATTTGAAGCCTAATTTTTTTTTTTGCATTAAATTAAATAATGCAGATTAAATTAAAGAAATAGGAAGAAATGTGTTACTGTGACAGGTTGCAACATTCCCAAAGATACAATTAAAAATTGGTTGTTTATGTAACAACCTCAGCAGCAGCCTCATTTCCCCTCTCATCTGTTCTCAGCATTCAGCATCACCAGTATACTGTCATCATCTGCACCCGCACTGGTTCATGCATGAATTTTTTTAAATACTTTAATGATTCATAGGTCACTGTGTGGCTTAACAATCAAAAGCATTAATTCAGATACTAGGACTAATTTAAAAATGAGAGTCAAAAATCTTGCCAAGTCCTTTAGGAAGACTGGAGAGCTATTCTTCAAGTCTTCATTAAAAATACTGGCCCTTTGTCAAAAATGTCTGGCTCATTGGAAGCAAAATATGGAGAAATGGGGGGGGTGTCAAGACTTTTGCACAGTACTGCATGCGTCAAGTGGGTTGACAAGAATGGCTAGAAGTCAAGCATGACATAGCGGGGAGTTTTATAGACTACCCACATGGGGTCACAGTCATAAAATTACAACTTACTATTTGTATGCAGCAAAGGGGAACCGTTTCTCCAAAGGAAACCGTCCTGTCATGCCTCAACTCATAGAGCCACGGTTAGATAAATATTTTTTATACACAGACTTTAAATGATTGCACTATTAATCACATTTGAAATATTTTCAAATTCAATATGTCTGCATCAATAAATGTGCTTCAGTTGTTGTTTTTTTAGTAATAAAATCTCCTTGTTTATGTTTATACACATATACTATACAATATATAAAATATATAAAAATGATATATCTACATATACCGGGCGGGGCCACCGTTAACCTTTAGTTACAAATAATATTTTTAGCTGAACTGATGAGATCCATAGGACATAGTTATAACCAGACAGAAAAACAAGATGCATCATATAAGTGTTCTTGTAGGATTTCTCCTTTCCAAAATATTGTCTTCATGCATGGCAGATGTTTGGTAGTCTAGGGTTGTTTAGAAACGGGATGCTACAGTAGGTTTGCTCTATTCAGTCCATAGTGACTGAGAGCATGCAAAACGTTAAGAGTCTGAGAATGCACACTGGAAATGACGCTGACACAGATTTGTTCTTGGTCACACAAAGACACCTACTATCCAATGTTATGGGTCAGGTTTCTATTATTCATTCATTCTTCTTTTTTATTAGTCATAATTTGAAGTTTGTGCCTGGGAGTTTAGCTTTCAAAACAAAATGACACACAGCTTGATCAGACACACATACACAAAGGCGAAAGATTTCTGTCCAGAGGCAGCATTATGAGCATTAGGAAACTCTAGGCAATTCATGCTTCTTCCTCCCCTCTCTCTTCAGTAAGCAGATTACTGCTATAAAAACAATCCAAGGTCAGTCCTTCATGACCTCACTATAAGGAGGAACTCTTATCAAGACTCCTGTGTGAGGGCAGCGCTCGTCCCAATCAGCCAGCCCTGACAGGAGTCAGAAGCCAGTTTTCTCAAAAGCAACATGAACAGATGTGTATTAGAAACAGGCCTGGTGTGTAGTCAAGTCTGATCTAATTCTGCACACAGCCTGAAGTCCATTTTCGTCTGAATCACTGAAACTCCTCTCAGAGTTTTGGAAGAGTCCTCATCATGCATGTGTGATCAATGTGATGAGATGGACTGAGGTTTAATTTACATTCCTTTTTTAAAAAGTAACAGAAGGGGAAAACTACAGACTTAGGCAAGATGTTAAAACATGCAGCAACAGGCGTATTTGTGGATGTGTGTGATGGAGTGTGAGAGACCGAAAGAAAAACAGATACAGACACTAAGAAAAAAGACAAAGAACTAAGACACAAAGAAGGCTTTCCCACATTCCAGAACCATTATGTTAGTGCATGCCAAATTGTTCTGAAGTCGAATTTATGATGGTTCATCATCGCTCAAATCTGTGACATTACATGCCTTTAATTCATTCATCCATCCATCTAGAAACCGCTGTAGTCCAACTAGCGGTGACCATCGTATTCACTCCCATTTTCACAACCGTAGTAGGACCTCTGGTCAACACTCACACACAATTGGCAATTTGGAAACGTCAATTAGCCTAGTCTACAGGTCTTTGGACTACGAGGGGAAACTGAAGTACCCCAAGAAAACCCACCAAGCACAGAGAGAGCATGCAAACTCCTGCACACAGACCCAAGGCGGCTATGGACCACAGTGCCAACCACAGATTAATTAGTCAATTAAAATCCTACATGTAGCATCTACCATTATGTATAAAAGAGAAACATTACGTATAAAGCAGGAACTTCCAAGTCATTGCAGTAGAGAAGACCTGGCCTACCCCCAAACACACACAAATTACACCTGACCATCACTTTCTTATGTGGGTCTTTCACAAACTCTCGCCACAAAGTTGACCTCAACCCTACCAAACTACCTTTGGAATGACCTGGGACCTGGTTGATTGTGCCCTCATGCTTCCTCACCTGACACCAAACATGATCTCCTTATGGTCCTTATGGTTAAACAATCACAAATCTGCACAGTCACACTCCAAAGTCTACACGCAAGCCTTTTCAGATGAGTGGAGGTTATTTAAAAAGCGGGTTATAGCTTATTAATAAGGTTATTGTTATAGCTACTGGTTTTGGCATTCTACTTCTGTTGGTTGTTGCATTCTACTTTTGTCAATCTTACAGTATGTCTAGTTTGTGTAATTTTTAATTTAAATTGTACTTTATTTATTACTTCATTTCACTGCATGTATGTTTTTTAACCTCTCTTTGCTCTTGGTGAAGTCTCAGCCGCAGGAATTATCGTATCTTTTCACATCTTATATGCTCAAAAAGTAATGTAAATCAGCACACAGGTTGTAATCTGAAAGTCAGTCATTTTGGGTTGTTTACCTATGCTGAAATGGCTAATAACTTTCTGAGTGACATCACATTGAGTGACATCATAGTGTAATGCTTTTATCCAGCATCCCAGACTTTTTGGAGGTCTTAACATAAAATTCCCCCATTTCTAAATTTATGTCATAATGGAATTGGCATGTCCCCTTTAAATGCATGTGCCAACTGTCCCCATTGTGTTTCTGGGCAGCAATGGCACAGGTGCTTGGGCCCAATCATTGTTACTTGCACCTATATTCCTATCGTGGAATATATATATTTTTAGGATGTGATGGTCAGGTGTCCAATATTATCCATATAGTATAGTATAGTATAGTATAATATAGTATAGATAGAGATAGATAGATAGATAGATAGATAGATAGATAGATAGATAGATAGATAGATAGATAGATAGATAGATAGATA
>JAOVVA010000054.1:20496382-20518738 GCA_028565275.1 Leiocassis micropogon
ACTCAGGTCGAGACTCAGTAACGTTATGGGGCAATAAAATGAAGTCAGCTGACCACCTGACTGTACTGAATCACCAGGTTATCACATCCATGAGTTTTTCTTTCCTGATTGTGGATGTGCATGTTTTTGATTGGTTCTGGGAGCATGAGGAATCGTTTTCACACATGACCTGGACACCACATTGAGCGCTGTAATCAAAGCTAAAAGTGTTTGAATGAAATATGTGTCCACCCTTTATTTGTTGGCCAGGCATTGTACTTTTTAAAGCAGTTAGTATTAAGTTAAATCCTTAGAAGTCAGAACCAGACCAGCCTGTTTTATTCGGGGCAAAATATTGCATTTCATGATGGTACATTGCTGTCATACACTAGGACAACGACAGCAAGAGAATTAGGACGGTGTATTGAGAGGACTGCAGTCTGAGCCACAGTGGCTTCCCACAAACTTTGAAATGGAAAAGACCCAAACCCTTTTTTTTAATGCTTGTTTGTTTGTTTGTTTGTTTGTTTTGCACATTATGGGTAAATTGACCAAGCTTAAAACTATAAATTTGATCATTTATTTCCAGAATTTTATCTCTGTTAAGCTGCCCTGCAACAAAGTCCATTTTTTGAAAACATTATACAAAACAACTGCATTGAACTGAATTGAACTGAATTTCAGGGAAACACTATAGATGTTGTTAATGAGGTAATGAGGCTTATTAAGTTATCAAATATGACTGCTAATTGCAATTACGAAAGCAAATTCTTTCTGATTGTTGCGGAGATGTTATTATCGGGATCAGAAATGGGTGCAGCACACATTCACAATCGGAAGGGCTTTTCTGAAATGCATGTCATATTTTACACATTTCTGACGTATAGATACGAACAAAGGCTTACAGTTTCTGGGGATTTTTTCTTGTACCGTAAATCTTGCATTTTAGTTTCAATTAAAATTATTTTTGAACTGGCTGCATTTTAGCATTTTAGTTGAATAGACTTAATTTGAAACATTTAGAAATTAATATCTGAGGCATTTAAAAAATTCTAATGAATATTATTATTTCTTTTGTAATGAATCGATAACTAAAGGAAATAATAAATCATTCATTAAACATTTTTGAGATTTCCTTAAGATTTGTGAATCAATAGTAGTAATTAAATGCAATACCAGACAGTAGGAATTAGCCGTTAGCAACGTCCCTGAGAACAAACAGAACCAAGAGAAAAAAAATAACGTCTGTTTTGTTATTTGCTTTAATGAAACAGGAAATTTGGGCCATTTCTACAAGAAAGTGCAATTAATGTACATGTGAGTGATGTCTATGGATGTAGATTAATTTATTAATAAATAGAAATCAGTATATCTAAAGGTAATACATGCACAAAGTATTACATACACAATTTTCCACCATTTAAAGACAAAAAACTGAAGGTTTCAAGATTTTTTTCCATGTTTTAAAATAAAGAAACATCAAGAAAAATTATGAAACCTTCAAAAAACAAAATAGTTATTTGTGTTTTGTCTTTAAATGGTGGAACATTGTGTATGTAATACTGTTGTAACGATTCTTGTATTGAGAATCAAGTTGTATGTGTACGTAACTGTATGTAACTTGATTCTTGTAATACTAAATTCTCAATGAGTTAGATTTGGGATTCTGATTGTTCAGACTTGGTCTTGCGTTAGGTGTTTAACTCAAACACAACAAACATTTCAGTATATGGCATCTCTGTTTTCAGAGTCAGGAGTTAGTTTTTCCATCACAGAAGAATGAGACTAGTCAGGAGACGAGTCTCCTCGCTAATCAGCACCCCTAGTCACGGCTCATGATCATGTAGTCATTGTCTCACCCAGGCACTTTTTCGCAATAACTCACCGCCTACAGCAATAGTCAAAGAAACATAAAGAATAAACACACTGCACACGCAAGAACCCACCAGCACCAGGATTTCACTCCTGTTCCCTACCATGATTTTTAACCCTTCCTGAGCCCCCGACCTGCCACCTCTCACCTCCGCACAGTCAGAGAAAGATGCATGGTTAGAGTTTGCAGATGACTGCAGGGTGTGTTGAAAGGTAGGAGGAGATCAGGGCTATTTTTAGGCTAGTTGACATTCCACCTCTATGATTGTATGATTAGTAAAGAAGACAAAGAGGTATCACGTAAATGGACTAAATAAACTCAAAGGTCATTTTAAATTACGTCTGGTTGATCCCTGGAATAAACAACCTGCACAAGAAGGGTTTGACCTCCAGCCCTCTAACCAGTGCATCAGGGCAATCAAACCCCAGACAAGGAGACAAGGAGTTTCTTTCCTAAGGCAATCGATAATTTCAATCAAATCAAACATGCAAAATGAAAAAAAAAAAGTACCATTTCATGGGCAATATTAGAAATGAACTACACCATGTTACAATAATTATGCATACAAATATTATATTTTAAACAGAAATTTTTATGTTATTTACAGTATTTTTAGTTAACAATGGCACCATTTGAAGTGACGCTCTAATTTCATTGTATTATGAACAACACAATTTCAATAAAAGCTTTCTGTTTTTCCTCTCCAAAGGGATTTTAAAAACATTTTTTCTTGCCATCAACTTCAATTATGCACTGTATTAAATTTCTTGGAGCACAGGGAAAATTCTAATAGTAGTATAGATTATATCGTAATTAAAACAACTTTCTGTGGAGCTACTGAAATGATTAATATAAAAATTATTCAAAATTAATAAATTAAAGAAATACTCTGCATTATAATGATTGATCTGAAGCAACAAAAGGACAATGTCTCTTAATATTTTTACTTACATTATTTTCTTACATTAGTTGTAGAAATAAAAAAAAGAACAACATGATAGTTTTATTTATTTTATTAAAGTACCAATCTGATATTTTAAATATATAAAACATCTGATTTTTTTAAGTTGTCAATATGTAATTAGAATTCAATTAGAATTACTTATATAAAATAATGATAAAATATTTTGGAGCAACGTTGAGACAATGACCCTAGAATATCATTGAATGAATAATGTTGTAAATACAACCTCAAAACACCATATGTTATTATATTTATGTGTTTTACTTAAGAACCTTGAAATGCTTATAGTACTAATGCTTTCTTTTCCTGAAAAAGTGATTGCACCAGTTCTTTAGACAGGAAGCAAACCCGGTCCATGGCAGTTAGAGGGCTGAATACTAGGCTAGCCACTGGTCCACCTGACTGATGAATCCAAAAATATCCCTTTTTAAACAGTGTGCACTACAAAAGAACTTCTGCAAACCCTAAAAATACTATACAGTATTCTATTCTATACAGAATTTTGACGTGGGCACGAATAATGGCGCCAATTATCATAAATCCTATAAATGAACATTTATATGACATTGTTTTGAGGTTGTAACTGCAACGTTTTGGGTATCATTCGTTCAACATTATTGTATCCCATCATGATTTTATAAAAAAAAAAAAAAAAAATTTAAAAACAAATTTTAAGAACTATGTTGGAATGATGTTGTGCCTTAGGTGATGCCATCACAACCTAATTATAACTATATGACAAACATCATAGAATATTAAAGATCATGCTGGGATCCCATGTTGTATATTTCTTTTTTTTCTTTTTTTCTTTTCCTTCTCTTGTTTAAATTATTATTGCTCATTTGATCAGATTCTTCATGTGTAACATGAGATTTTAGATTTGGTCTTTTAGAATTTTGTTCAGCATCATTTTTTCACATTTGTTTAAAAAGGATATTTAGCAATAAGATGAAGCCCATAAGAACACATGGTGACATCAGAGTTACTTATTTATCTTTATTCTTGACTTTAACTCTTGAAGTGTCAAAGTGATGCCTACTGAACATCCTGGTGCAGTCTTGTAACAATCTGTGAATTTGTGGACCTGTGACATAATTTCCATATTCACAATTACAATGATTTAATAACATCTCATATTTGATATTTAAGCTGTTCTGACTGCATTTCTTGAACAAATTGAAATAAAGCAAATTAAGAAAATACAGATGTCACAACCCTAAAATTGCCAAGAAAAATGCACAAGTTCTTCAAAATTGTGTTCCATGTGGTCTGTTTGCTCTGTTTGGTCTGTGTTATATCCCCTACTGTATATTGTCCTTTACAGGAAAAATGCGTCTGGGTTCTTTTGGGGTAAAACACAGTAGAACGAGAAACTTGCCCCAGCAAGTCTAAAATAATCAGTACAGTCTAGTATTATTCTAAATAAATTTTTCCTCTAATACCACATTAAATATTAATAACAAGTGTGATACGCTGGATATGCGTAGAATGTGAATTTTTTTAGAGTGTGGGAACATTCCAAAGTGACATAACCAACCACACAAGCAAACACAAACCGGAAAAGCCACTTGCTACTGGTCAGAATGTTTTTCAATAGAGGTCATTATGAGCAATAAAGCTTAAGTTTTGTTTTGTCAATTGTTTTGGAGTCATTGTGGAATTTTTTTGGGAAAATTGAAGAAATTTATTGCTATACATTATATATACTGTATGTGATAATATCATGATAATAATAAGAAAAACCGGATTTTATGATGAAATTTCCAGTGAATGTAGGTGTAATCGCGATTTACATTTACAGACACATAAAGACTTCAAGCACAGCACAGTGATGAGGCTCTTCGCCACAGTAAAAATTTTTAAATGGTTTTAAAGAAGGTTGTACGTCCATGAATGACAATCCCAGCTGAGGTGTCTCAAAGCCCACTGCAGTTATTCCTGTGAATACAGACAGACAGACAGACAGACAGACAGACAGACAGATAGATAGATAGATAGATAGATAGATAGATAGATAGATAGATAGATAGATAGATAGATAGATAGATAACACTTTCAGTTGCAGTCCCTCCACACACACACACACACACACACACACACACATACTGCCTACGGGCAACAATTTCTGTGTGTGCAAAGGGACAAAAGGTGTGTGTGTGTGAGAGAGAGAGAGAGAGAGAGAGAGAGAGACTAAGAGCAAACACCTAGAGAGCGCCGAGTCTGTGTGTGTGTGTGTGTGTGTGAGAGAGCGTGCGTGCGTGTGTGTGTGCGCGCGCGCGCCTCCAAGCTTGAGAGCGCACTGTTCCTAAAGAGTGTGTGTGAGAGTGTGTGTATGAGTGAAACTCAGAGTGAGACTGAGGGACAGTAGGAGACTAAAACATGGCTCCCAGCTCTCTGCTGCACTTCTGCTTGTTGTGTGTGATCCTCACCGCGCAGACCTGCTGTGGATTTAACCTGGACCTCCGCTTCCCCGTCATAAAGGAAGGGAGAACCAAAGGCAGCTTGTTCGGATTCTCTGTAGCGCAGCACCGGCTGACGCCGAAGCCCAGGAAGTACCTGTAAGTGTCTCTTCTGTACCTCTCCTAACAGAGTCCTAACAGCTCGTGCGGGCAGAGGGGCAGCACGCGGGGGTCTGTAGGTGTGTGAGATAGACTTAGGAGTCAGTCGTGATATTAATTCATTCTGCAAAGTTAGTACTAAAGTAAGTATGTAGGAATAGATACTGTATGTCACATTTCTGCTGTGAAACCTGATCCAGCACCTGCTGGACACCATACAATACAGTAACCTCTTTCTATTTCTGTTTACCTCTCTCCCATCTGTGCTGTTTATTATGGAAACTGTAGTCTTATGTGTTGTGTGGAGAGTCACTTTTGTCTTGTTTTTTTTAATGGTGAGAAAAAGTAAAAAGGAGTTAAAGCATGGGCCTCATGCACCCATGCTGAGATTTTAATTAAAAAAAAAAGTAAAAAAAAAAAAAAAAACTGCCTTAACTCTTACCTGAAAGTAGATAAGAAGAGATCTAGGTGTGTGATAGATGTGCAACTTGGACTTTAGGGGTTTGCATAGATGAATTACTGTTGCTTTAGATCTTTTACTGAAAAATCTGAAAAAAAAAAAAACCCAAAAAAACATTTTTCTCTTGAGAAGTGTTAAAAATTCAGCTAGTATGCAATATAATACGCAGCATAAAAAAAATCAAGTCAAGTCAGGTAGATTTTTGCCATTTTAGTTATACACAGTACAGGTCAGTACACCCTGAAACAAAACAACGTTTCTCCAGGACATACATACTGTACAACATAAGTCAACAAACATACATTAACAAAACTAGCCAAGACAAAAACCTAAAACAAATTAACACCATAAATAAAAAAAAATTAAAAAAACATTTAAAATCCATACAAAAAAAGAAAAAAAAAAGACAGCGTAAAGTGCATGTGCAAATGTGCAAACAAGAGCAACTACCATGTAACAACCACAACAGTAACAACAAAAAATCCATTCATACATTCATTTTCAGGAACCGCTTTATCCTGATCAGGGTCTCAGTGGATTCCGAGCCAATCCTAGAAATGCTAGGTGCGAGGCAGGAATACACCCTGAATGGGAGACCAGTGCACACACTGTCATTCACACAAACAATAAGCAGAGCTTAGAATTTAACCGGTATCCCTGAAGCTGTGAGGTGACCAGTGAGAAATTTCATTTGAAAGTTTTTGGATAAACTGCGTCCACACAGCCCTGTAGGAAAGCCGTCAGATGAGTAACACATACTGTAAATTTACCTTGATGCTTTATTAGTATTATTTTCCACAGTGTACACAAAGGCTGCGAATGTGTGGCAAAGGCCAGACAGAATCTGTTGAAGCTTATTCAAAGCCATAATCCTCCTTGTGTTGTGGTATAATTGGGAGTTCCCCCAACCCTCCTCATCTTTCCGAACTCTATCCTTATTCGGGATTTCCTGTTCCACTGAGATGAAGCCATCATCATAGAGCATTTCAGGGCACTTCGAAGAACTTTAGCCATGTATTTTTGTTTGCCAGCATGGCATTAAATCTCCATAACACCACTTTTAGTGCAGTAGGTAAGTCTAAATCGTCTCAATCTGAATGAACCCTGGTGGTCAAAGCGAACTTCTGGATCGATGCTTCATCCATGCTCTGCTGCTTAAGTGATATTAGGTAAGCTGTGTAACATGAGAGGGGGTCACATGACCACATTGATGGTCCATCTCTTCTGGGCCTTTGAGAGAGCAAGCAAGACCCGCCACCAAAAAGACACAGTGCTCAGTTTAACAGGAGCATTTGCAAGTGATGCCTGGACGAAATGGCAGCCAGGTGCATTATTTTAATAGTCTGCCCATGAAAAAGGGCCTGGAGGTGCTTTACACGGCAATAAATTCAGTATATGCGCCGCATGTCTGTCAGATTAACAGATAATATCGTCAACCTCCCGTGTCCAGAATAAGTCGTAAAGTATTTCCTGTAGACTGGAGGAGGTTTACAATCACATGCAAAGACTTTGAGTTTATCGTATCAGTGACAGCTATTCATTCCATGATGGATTTCATTGACAAGGGGACAAGCTAGTCCTGATTGTAGATGTAGAGCAGCATGGAAGAAGGACAACATCGTTTATCTTGCTACATCGCAGACCCTCTTCGTCACTCGAGGACGCTTCACAGATACCGGCTCTTTCTGCTGTTTATCCTGCGACACTGGAATGTGCCGCCTCGAGTTGGCGCGTGTAAGTGTTAACAGGGGGATTTGTCAAAGGTCGAGGGTTTAAAAAATAACCCATTGTCTCTAGTGTGAGACCTCAAAGCTGAAGGCTTGCATTTACTCAGCAGATTGCGCCGTAGTAGTGGCAATTTTAGAAATGCAAGGGGTTGGCCGGCACCTAGTCCTGGCATGCATGCAGCGTCGGTTTTGTCAGGAATCCTGTGTAATTTAGAGACGAGCTGAACTTTTTGACACAGTAGGCAAAACATCTTTGGTTTATGTGGAACAATTACGATGAAATAAGTGTAGAAAATATGCAATTATGTATATTATGGTGTACAAACCGTGTGATTATCATGCAGTCATTTTTCCAAAAAATTTTGTCATTCATGTCAAAGCATACTGTATAAATCAAATAAATGTTGTAGTCTTTACTTCTACAATACTTTTTTTTGTATTAAGTGAGTTTTTTTGCACACACCTGAACCAATCCTTTTGTAAATATGGGGTTTTGTGAACGTTCAGCCTCAAACAATCACCGTTATTGCAAGTTTATGCTTTATATGAGGGTTGGGCGGTTATACGTTAATCCCGTATCCTGGGGTATTTAACAAAAATAGCATCGGTATCCCTTTAATTACTGTCATAAAAAAATCTGCTGTGTAATGTTTTCTGTTCACTTAGAGGCCTAGGTGTGTCATAGGCGTTAGGCATCTCTGTGCACCTAGTTAGGGAGTAAAAACGTTAGCATGGATGCTAAAGGAAAAACAGCTCAGACAGACTGTGTTTAATACACTGATTCTTTTCCTGGATTCCTTTTCAGGATAATCTAAAGTCACATGGAGGTTGTAGGGGTGCGATTTTTACAGACTTACCGGTAACATCACAGACGACAAGAGCGAGCATCACAAGCATAGCCAGTACTCAGTTATACACGCTTAGTAATAATACCGCTTGCACTCCCTGTCGTCGCCAGTAGGCAGACAGTATTACCATAAACTGTGGTAAAATTTGGTAAACTTTAAAGGAATATTGTATACAACCCAACCCTATCTTTATGTAAACTTTCTTTCGGCTGTTCCCGTCAAGGGGTTGCGACAGCGGACCGCACAGATTTTTATGCTGGATGCCCTTATGTGTAGTGGCAACCAAGCAACAGCAGGGCTCAAACCCCGACGCTCAGATCCTCAGATGAACAGCGTAGAGCCATAGCCGTCTGAGCCACCACTGCTCCATCCGACCCTAAAATCAGGCGATGACCTTCTCTTAAAAGACACTTTCCAATTTCTCCTCCATTCCACCTTTGCAGACCTCCTCCATCACATGTGTCTCAAGGTGGAGGGTCTGCAGCTTTATTGTATAGCTTATTCTCTACTTGTGGAAAGCTGCTCTCCGGCCGCTCATTGGCTGTTCAGGTCCCCCAACCCTGAGGAATGTGAAGAATTTTTCATTCTTGTCAGACTGCAGGTTGAGGCTGGCCTGGGGAGAGTGAGCTTGGGAACCTGCTACCCCACAAACATCCTGAAGGATTAGTAGTCTTTTTGGTCTCCACAAACACACACACACACACACACACACACAGACTCACACACACACCTGCCTCAGTCCTGCATCGTCATCCTTGCTTTGAAAAGCGAGTTTATGAACTGTGGCAATTTGCTGGTGACTAGGAGAAGATCTACTGATCTGATTTCCCCACACTGAACATTTAATTTAACGGCTGAATGCCGTTGCTAAGCTGTTTGCATGCTGTGCTCTTGTGGCTCAAGGCCATGAGCTGAATTACTCAGCGTTTTTTATTTGAGACTGCAACTCTGTTTTCTCTCGTTCATTCTCTCTCTCTCTCTCTCTCTCTCTCTCTACCTCTATTACTCAGCTCAAATCAGCTTACCATCTTTACTGGCATAACTATATCAAGTACTATGATAAGTGCAAGCAGGGAACATCTCAGTAACGATCTCTCTTGTCTCCTTTTTTCCATTCTGCTTCCTTCTTCCTTGGTGAAATAACCACACTCACACAAGCATTAAAATATTGGCATAGTTGAATAATGCACCTCCAGGGTCGAGGGTTCGATTCCCGCCTCGGGTCTGTGTGCGTCAAGTCCTCTCTCTGCTTGGTGGGTTTCCTCCCACAGTCCAAAGACATGCAGATTAGGATAATTGGTGTTCCCAAATTGCCCGTAATGTGTGAATGAGCGTGTCCGTGTGTGTGTGCGCCCTGCAATCGATTGGCACCCTCTCCGGAGTGTACCCTGCCTCGTGCCAAAAGTCTCCTGGGATAGGCTCCAGGTCCACAGGATAAGCAGTGTAGAAGGTGAATGAAAAATGAATGAAAGTGTCTGATTAAAAACTTAGCGATGCAAAGAAGTACTTTTTTGGCAGCTTTAATTAGACTTTAGACCCATTAGTCAGTTTGCATTCCTCTCCTTTCAACTCCCTCAGCAAAAACATTCCCCTATTTTATAAATAATTATTATCTCCTATTTCTGTTTTTAATTTTTCAGCTCCCAGATTTATTTTTCAGACCTCCCACACTTCTCTGGCAATTTTTTAAAACAAGATCGGGAAAATTAATGGCTTTTAAGAACTCTTTGATTAATTGAATGCTGTTATATTTATAGAATAAATGATTATCTAAGATAATGCAGTTTTTGTTTTTTGTTTTTTAAGGCGAATGAATAATTTATCTGTACTTACTGAGTGTTTAAATCTCCATGACGTGGCAACCCGCCAACATGCTCATGTTTCATGCTGTAGTTAATGTGTGTGATTCATGTGAAGGCTTTCTGAAGCAGCTGCTGTGTTACATGATGGTACCTTTGAAAGTCTTCTTTCGTGATGTGGCTTGTTTTACCTGCAGACATAAACCCTCACAAGCAGCGTGTGATGTCTAACAGAGGTGTGATGGTACATTGTGATAGTCTGAAACGATTATAGCATTATAATTTACAGCGTTAAAAGTTATACTTTTATAGAACATGTATGGTTTTCTAGAAATTCAGGATTTTCCTTTGATAAAGGAAGTATCTATCTATCTATTTGTCTAAAGCTACAGCTTGTAGGATTGTTTTGTTTTGTTAACAAAAAAATGTAAACAATACGAATGATATAAAAGATGAAGTGATCATTTAAATACTTCAAAGGGTGTTGGGTTGGGTTAGAATTTAATTGGAAATTTGGATGTACAGTATGCGTCATATACTGTACGTATAAGCAGTATGCTCAGGTGCGTTAAACGTAAAAGTTCTCGAGAATACCCAGTAGACACATTTGCGTAGGACAGCAGGACATCGTCAAAACTAGAGACTTCTTAGGGACATCTTCAGGACCTATTGAAGCACTACAAATGTTAACATCATTGATATCTTCAGGACTAATTTAGTCCCCATACTAAAGTCTTCTTGCAGACAACCTTACGTCTTGAGTTTAGGGTGCTTTCACATTAAGTATCATTGCTACATACTGTGGCCATGTACAATTGCTTCATCCTTACCTCTTCCCCGTTGCCAAGTTTTCACATTAGTAATCTAACTCCAATTTAGCGAATTTATACTCTCCAGTACAGCAGGTGGCAGTACGCACCCGGTAGGTTTAAGCGTCACCAATAAACACAAAGTCTACAATGAAGTCAATCAACATTCTATCCCTAAATTATTGACAATTTGACAATAAAATGTCTACAAAGACTATCTTGCATGATCTCCTTCTTTATCAGAGCGTTTACAGTACATGAAGTCAAGTGTACCCGGATCCATGCCTGAGTCACTGGTGTGAAAGCACCCTTAAAGACCGTCTAGAGATGACCTGAGGGATAGTCTACATGCCCACTTTGTATAAACAAACTACAGTGATTCATATAAAAAAAACTTGTGTGCATGTGACATGCATTGGTTCCCCTGAAAAAGATCGAGAAGTCTCTCAGACAGGATTGTGTGACGTAAGAAGACTGTTATCTCACTTTTAGGAATCAGCACTTGAGATCTTTACAGAACATGTTGGGCTATTTATTCACTCATGTCTAATGAATAAGTAATTCAGAGCGATGCTTTTATCTGGTACTCATGAATCACTAGCTGCTCATTCGCTTTCCAATCTTAGCACTTAGGAAAACTATGCTGCGGTAAGTCTAACAGGATTTATAACAACAGCCAATTTTAACAACCTGCAAACTATAGCCAAGTAATTAGTTGCTACACGGATACATTTACAGTTTTAGTGTATAAGCAAGAATGCACACAAATATAGATCATGTGTGGTTGATATGGCAATCAGGGATTAAGCTACAGGTACCTTAGTAGTCCGATGGTACCTGGTATGTAGTACCATGGTGTTTTTGACAGTAATGTGGTACGTATTTGCCACACTAAAGGTACCTGACTCTACCATGTAACCTGTCACTGTCAATGTTGTACATGTACTTGTATAATAAACTCTACGGTGCCATTTTACAGTACCTGATATAGTAATCTCTAAAAATCAATATACAATACCTTGGTGCATAGCATGGTACGTAGTAGTAGTATGTAGTAACACATCTAGTGTGATACAATATGTACAAACATACCATATTGGTTACCTGCTGAACTTTGGTAGCCACTGTGGTACCGACTAAGTGACTACAGTCACTGAATAATATAGTATTGAAATTCCCTTGAACGGTTTTGTACCCAAGTCTCCATCAACGAAAGTGGACTAACGTGATCACACCCTAATTAGGGTTGGTTGAGTCTGGTTCCTCTCAAGGTTTCTTCCTATTATACTCTCAGGGAGTTTTTTCTTGCTTGCTCATCAGGGACAAAGTATAATTTATACACATTTTCTTACATTTAAAAAATATATATTTTCTATTTGACCATTGCAAATAACACAGTACAAATAAAGTTGAATTGAAATAAATTGCATTACCATGTCATTCAAAAACCATAATACTACCACAGTATCCACTGAAGTGCAACAGTAACGACCCTGGTCCTCTATAAAATCCTATGGTGCCTACCATGGTAATACTATGGTATATTATGTCATTTCCTATAGTTTATCATAGTAAATTATAGGACATGCCATAGTAAAATTTCTTATGAGCTGTGATTCATAAGAAAATAACACCAGTGCAATGAATGCAGAAGACTGGGTCACATATTCTTAAAAGTAAGAACCTTACAGTCCTAAAAACCTGGCTTAAAAAAATATATACATAAGCCACCGTGCCATTATAGTGGCTCACTTGCACTTCCAGGTCCCAGGTTCGGTTCCCACGTCGGGTCTGTGTGCATGTTCTCCCTGTGCAGAAACATGTAGATTAGGTTAATTATCGATTTTCAAATTGGCCATAGTGTGTGAATGTTGATCGGAGGTCCTACCATGGTCATACAAATGGGAATATACATACAGGTATATATGTATTGCTATGTAAATAGTACGTAATAATAATAATAATAATAACAATAAATGCTGTATATAGGGGTCAGGGTTGTGCAATATAGAACGCCACCCATTTTTTCAGCACAACCTAGGCAATATGCTGCAAATAATTTGATTTCATTTTACCCAACTGTAAAAATATGACTGAAAAAAAAAACAGGGTCACATAGGCAAAGAGAGACAATAGACACATGATCACGTTTTTATGGTTGTCTCGTTTTTTTTCCATGACCAAATGATAATAATAATAAAAAAAAAATGTGCATGCTGCATTTTTGCGACATCATGCCCATACACAGTAATATGCTAGTAGTTTCCTGACACATTTTAAAAATATTGATAAGATTGGTTTTACATGACATATCTGAACACCCAAACAGACAGCGTGATGACTGAAATCTCCTCCATGGACACACACTGGCAGGATTTCCATATAAGGAGTTGTTTTTTGTTGTTAAATCGGTCATCGACCAATGTTGCATTTCCGGTATAGATCCGTGCTGCTCAGGTTTTAAGTGTTAATGTCCATTATTTTCGCAGTTATTGTTTCACTTCCATAATGCAAGGTTAAGCTAAAATTCAACATGTCTCTGAGGATAATAGTGCGCTTTCAGAGTAAATGGATTGACAGAGTGGTAGGCTATATTAACAAAAAGATTGTTTTAGGCATGTACATGGAAAGAGATCGATGGATGACAGGGTGCCAAATCGAGGTTGTAGATTTTTGTAATAATTCTGGTAATAATCTTTTTAAATGTATTTTTTGCATTTGAAATGCTTTGCAAGCATAAATGTTTTCTAAGTTTTCAATTGAAGTCGCTTTTTAGTAAATTTTTATAACACTGCTGTACATCAGTGCTTCAATTATAGAATAAATGTTAGTACTGTACTTAATTCTTTAATGCAACATCTACTTTTGAAAAATCATCCGATGAAAGGCAGTGCCTGGAATCGTAATTAAATTCACTGTTGGGGTTTGGAGGACGTTTTACAAATCGACCTGAGCTGAGCCCTGAGATATTTTGTCCATGCAGAGATACCCGCCAGGAATATTATTACTACTTCTTCATTGCACTCAACAGGGAATAACACTTTCCTGCTCATTTCTGACAGATTAGCCCAGCGGATAAAGGAGCCCCAGGCGTGACGTGATGTGAGCGTCTTGGGACTCGTCCTGTAGGATACATCTGGTGTTCTCTCTCTATCTCATGCCACATTAGCAAAGCCAGCATGAGACAGAGGAGCTGTCTTTCAGCATGTACAGAAGGATATGAATGAGATGACCCAGGAGTGTGCTCTCTCTATAAACAATAATGTTTTGTCAACATGGCGTAGTGTAAAATGGGGTCAGATCGTATGACAGAAAACTGATTCGAAAGCAATATTTGAATAGTTTGTCACTTTTTTATGTTTATTACTATAATGTAATTTTGTATTTGCAGTTCAAATCCACATTTTTCTGGTCATTTGGAAATATTTCTTTCAACTTTTCTGGGCATAACTCTTAATATTAAGGCTAAATGATCATAGTCTATCTTTATAGATTGTGTAAATCCATTTTTACGTGTTTCCTCCGAACCACGCAACACCAGCCGACCGGATCTTTTCGAGCTGCTCGCTCATGCACCATTGGGGGCGGCGTAACACACTCGGAGGACAGCGCTATCCGCTCCTTCCGCTTGCGTGAGCTCACAGACGCCCCTGCACCAAGTACCTCTCATCCCTCCCCTCTGAGAGAGCTCGGCCAGAGATTACAGCATCACCCGGGAATCGAACTCGCGATCTCTGGATGATAGGGCGAGCACTTCAAATCAGCTCACATTTAAACACCAAACTTCTCTGTTGATCCTTGTTTTGTACTAGTTTGAGAATAAGACAAAAATATGTACTGTTTTGTTGTCTTGCTTCCTGACACATCCCTCCCATTTTCCTGACGAGGCTTGAGACTGGCCCTGCATGCAGTGGCTCCTGACATCCTTAATCTAGAGCCTTAGTCGCCTGAGCCACCAATCCCTTTATATTTATGCTTGTATAACATGTCTCAAAGGCATCTCTGTCCTCCTAAAATGGTTTAAGCAGATTTATGTCAATGAGGATTTGGGAACCTGCTTTTTAGTTGCTTATGTGAGTAACAGCACAAAATATTAAACTTAACTTGCAAAGTTATGCAAAGTCAGGTTTTTGGCCTTGCTTGCAGAAGCGCTCATTCTTCACAGTTCTTCTTTCCAATCACAGCCAGCGTTCGACCATGCCCGCCCACTGCTAGCCACACTGACGCAAATGTATCTCGGGAGCATTTACATTTCATTCTGTGTAAGCCCTGTCCGGAAATAATCCTGATACACAGAACACATGAAATGATGAAGTTTAAATGGGGCCAAAGACGTCCCACCTGTTGCAGATCTGTTACTATGGGGACACTGCAGGATTAGTTGGATAAACACGGAACGGGCTGTAAATTCAGCCATTTATAACTCGCAGAAGGGAAGAGTAGGGGGCCAGAGTGACCATGTCTGGCCTTTCTCAACATGCGTCCCTGATTTCACACTCTTGTAAAGATTAGGGGATTAGAGCCAAGGATTGTTAACTGTTCAGACTTTCCTTAGGTACATAGAAAATCAGCACCAAATATAAGAAGATAGCAAATAGTGATGAACTATGTGACTGTAATTTTACTTAAAAGTTTATCAAAGCAAATATGAATGCTTATTCAAGAATATGTTTTTTGTAAGTATGACAAATCAGCTTTGGGTTTTTGTAAAATTCCCACATAAAAATGTAAAACTACAGGTGTTGGACTATGAAAATGAAACACTGGCCAATTTAGTGTGGGGGGTCTCATGGCTAAATTTGACCAGTAAGAGCAGAGTGTGAAGGTTTAATTAGCAGAGTAATAGCACAGAAAGAGATGTCCGGGTGCTAACCCGGATTGTATCCAAAAAAACATAAAACCACAGCTGCCCAACTTACTGCAGAATTAAATGCGCACCTCAACTCTCCTGTTTCCACCAAAACTGTTCGTCGGGAGCTTCACAGGGTCAATGTACATGGATGGGCTGCTATAGTCAAACCTTTGGTCACTCGGGCCAATGCCAAACATCGGTTTCAATGGTGCCAGCAGCGAAAATCTTGTCTTTTCCACATCCGGGAGAGTTACGGTGTGGAGAAGCCCCAAAGAAGCGTACCACCCAGACTGTTGCATGCCCAGAGTGAACCATGGGGGTGGATCAGTAATGGTTTGGGCTGCAATATCATGGCGTTCACTAGGCCCAATACTTGGTGCTAGATGGGGGCGTCACTGCCAAAGACTACCGAACCATTCTGGAGGACCGTGTGCACCCAGAGGTTCAAACTTTGTATCTTGAAGGCGGTGCCGTGTATCAGGATGATAATGCACCAATACACACAGCAAGACTGGTGACAGAGGGGTTTGATGAACATGAAAGTGAAGTTGAACATCTCCCATGGCCTGCACAGTCACCTGATCTAAATATTATTGAGCCACTTTGGAGGAGCGGATCAGGAAACGTTTTCCTCCATCAGCATCACTAAAACCAGTTCACTCACTCCTCATCTATACCACTTTATCCTGTACTCAGGGTCGCAGGGGTCTGTGCCTATCCCTGGAGACTTAGGGCAGGAGCCAGAGTACACCCTGGACAGGATGCAATCCATCTCATGGCACACACACTTACACATGCTCATTCACACACTACGGGGAATTCAGGAACACCTAGCCTAATCTGCATGTCTTTGGACTGTGGGAGGAAACCCACCAAACACAGAGAGAACATGCAAACTCTATGCACACAGACCCCGAGGCGGGAATCGAACCCGGCCCCTGGAGGTGCAAGGGGAAAGTTCTAACCACTGTGCCACTGTGCCACCATACAGCGTCAGGTCCATAAATAATTGTATATTGGCCAAGGTAGAATTTTTTTGACTCCCACACTATATCAGATGGTTTTCATGGTTTTCTTGCTTTTTTAAGTTGATTTGAACACATCTAATGTTTTTGCTATCTCACTTATGGGTCCCTTTTGATTTGACAGATCCTTGGATTTCACATTGAGAGTGAACAGTAACAAATTCCAATACAATGCTAACTCGAAATATAAACTCTAGACCTGTTATCTGCTTATTGTAAGTGAATTAATAAGGTAATAGCACAAATCTGCTGATGGAAAAGCTTAGCTGCCAGTTACTTTTGGTCCCTTGAATAATAATTTTGCCAAAGTTTAAATATTCATGGGCTATATTTCTCTTGTACAGTTGCATGTGTAATCTTTTGGCATATTATCTGTTTGTGTGGATTTTTTTTCATGGTCAGAAATAAATATTTCACTGAAGTGGATGGAATGACAGAATTAAGGTGTGGCATTTGAAATCATCCGGTAGAAGGGTCCACAACCTATAGTCCACAATCGTGGATAAAAAAGAAAAAAGATTTGTTTTGACATTACCAACTCCAGGTGGTAAAATTGCATTTCCCTAATTTAAAATTCCTGCCTTCTTTTTACAAACCAGCTTGGTTAAAACACCTGGAACACCTGGATGCATTTGGGAAACACAGCAATGGCAGGAAGCGGAGTCTGGACTAGAAAGAAAATAAATAAATAACAATATGATGTGCACACAGACCCCAAGGCAGGAATCGAACCCGGACCCTGGAAGTGCATAGTGACAATCACTAAGCCACTGATATTAAAGCGCACTTCATAAACTAAAATGTGACACAGCAGAAATATTAAGATTTTTTTTTTTCTTTGACTCATTTGCTTGCAATTGTATTTTTTTTATTTTAGTTGCCCTTATGTATGCATACTAGAGCTCATACCAGAACAACCATGCAGTCAGAATACTTTTAGCTGTTGCCTTCAGTGCAAGGTGTGCTCGCTGTAGCTCTTAGTTTTTATGGCTGTTAATTGAATGATGCATGTTTTTCTCTTCTGCTTTCTCACTAATGGCTGCTGGTGCCACGCGAGAAAGGTAGTTTGTCTGGAGAAAAAGCCGATGATAGATTTGCTTTGTGCACACACAGGACACACACAGGACACACACATGTACATGGATGTCGAAAATAGCCAGGTTTTATTTAGTCGTGTTTGAAAAATGTATGTTTGTGTAAAGCGATGGACGTATGGATATTTATCTAATGCAGACAGACAACTGTGGTGGATTATATGTGATAAAAGATATATTGAATTGTATTGAAAGTTATTGTTGGGTCCTGCTATGATGACAGGGATGTGTAGTATCGTAATGATTTAAATACATAATGGAGACTGTTAGTATGTAAGTAAAGTCAGTAATGCTTGATCTCAACTGTGCTTTACTGACCTTACTCAGTAACATTTGAACTATTTAAATTAGAAATATATTTTTGAAATATATATATTAGACTATGTCTTTTGTTTCATCTTAAAGCATACTGATGTATAAAGGATCAATCTAGACCAAGATACTTTTCTTTTTCCACTGTTTTGTTTGATGTACATAGAAATGTAATGAAACGGCTGTGAATAATAACTGTTATTTACAGTAATTATATAGATAAGTATGTTTATCACAGTACGCTTAAGTATGCTTAAACAGAATGAATTGTAGAATTCATTTAAATAATTAATTAATTCCACGACATATTAATATTAATGTTCTTATGGTTTTTATAGCAACAACTAACAAGGACTTTTAATGTTTGCTGTCCACAAAATCTGAGACTAATAATGAATAAATTATGACAATGTGGTGTTGTTTAACACCCTTAAATCCCAAGACACAGCATCGTTCAGTGTCTATTAAAAAACATATGTGCTTATAAGGAAGCCTTGGCTAACGGGGAGGCTGCAGATTTCAAACTAGGTATTTGGGTTTGTGGATAATTGTCGTTCCCAAATTGCCCGTAGTGAATCAGCTCGCGAACGTATGTGTGGATTGGCACGCTGTCCGGAGTGTACCCCGCTTCATGCCCTAAGTCTCTTGGTATAGGCTCCAGGCTCCCCGCAACATGAACACAGGACGATGAGTGAGTGAGTGAGAATATGGGAATGATGTTGCAAATATGTAGCTCTGAATGTAACTCTCATAATGAATATATTATTATGATTTCTATTTTTATTTCGATATTTTTTGGTCATAGAAACAACCGAAAACAGCAATAAAACACATGATCGTCTGTATCTGTGCTATTTCTTTGCCTATGTGACCCATTTTTTTTATTTTTTTGCTCAGTCATGTTTGTTTTATCATATTGTCTGTTTTGTTCTGAAAAAAGGATCCGTCACTCTGTCCTGAACAATCCCAAGCACTATGTATGTTTTAAAAAAAAACAGCAAAACAAATAATGGCTGAAATGCTTTGTGCTGTCTGGTTACAATATTAGCGCCATTGTGGCGTATTGGCTAGCACTGTCGCCCGCATGTCCTAGGTTAAGGGTTTGATTCTTGCCTCGGGGTCTGTGTGCCTGGAGTTTGCATGTTATCCCCGTGCTTGGTGGGTTTCCTCCGGGTTCTCCGGTTTCCTTCCACAGTTTAAAGACGTTGACTGGTTATAGCTGCTTTAATGCAAGTAATAACAAAAGCTAACTTGCCTCGTCCACATTGCAGTGTGCCTCATTAATAAGTGGCAATTTGTAATTGTGGTAATTCACTGTGGTATTTGAGATGAAAAGAAAAAAACACACTGAAAATGATATCATTAAAGAATACTCTTAGTGCAGAAAAACAGAAAAGGTTAACTATGGCAACATAATCTGAGCTTTAACTAAAATCAAATGATGTGCCTGTGTGTGTGTGTGTGTGTGTGTGTGTACATATAATTGAGGATATAATTCAAATTCGGGTATATTTTCTTGAACAACAAAGTACAGTTGCTAAATTAAAATTAAAATGCAAATGCAATTCCATAAAGGCGATTCCTTTTTAAATTGCTTTATTATCGTTACTTAGACGCCTCATTTAAATAATGTCCTCTTATCTATTTCTCATTAAAATAATTGCCATTCATTTATTTCGCATTTCAATAATGGCCATTTATTTATTCCTCATTTGCATAATGTTTTCTATGTTGCACAGATGCTGGAAGTGCACTGCCCAAAAACCAATTTCTTAGTCATATTGTTATCGGTGGCACGGTCGCTCAGTGGTTAGCGTTGTTGCCTTGCACTTCCAGGTCCCGGGTTCGAATCCCACCTCTGGTCCGTGTGCATAGAGTTTTCATGTTCTCCCTGTGCTTGGTGGGTTTCCTCCGGGTTCTCCGGTTTCCTCCCACAGTCCAAAGACATGCAGATTAGGCTAATTGTCATTTTCAAATTGCCCGTAGTGTGTAAATGTTGACCGGAGATACCAATGGGAATGAATACAATGGTCACTGTTGGCCTCTATGGTCCCTAGTTGGACTACAGAGGTTTCTAGATGGATGGATGGATCATTATTATTATTATTATTCAGTTATATGTCACGTGTACCTTATAGCACAGTGAAATGATTTTTTCGCATATCCCAGTTAGGAAGCTAGGGTCAGAGCGGTTTGACAGT
This sequence comes from Leiocassis micropogon, assembly GCA_028565275.1. Taxonomy (NCBI): domain Eukaryota; kingdom Metazoa; phylum Chordata; class Actinopteri; order Siluriformes; family Bagridae; genus Leiocassis; species Leiocassis micropogon. The sequence goes on from JAOVVA010000054.1 coordinate 20,516,884, forward strand.
GGAAGCCCGGCAATGCTGGGGCTTAACCGATTGAGCCACCAAAACATCCTCAATTTTCTTTCCTAGCTAGCACTGCCAAAAATTTTGATTGATTAATTTTCTATAACAGCATGACATTAGTTATAGTTGTGACATGAACAGAAGGTTTATAAAAAAAAAAAAAAGCACTCAAAATTTGCCATTCCTCGTCACCCTGGAGATATATCCGTCGTTTCTGTGTGTAGTTACTTAAGGGATTGGGTAGCCAGCTCGACGGCCACTTGTCATTCACAAACTAAGGGCAATTTAGCCTTAATCTCCATGTCTTTGGACTGTAGTACCCGGAAGAAACCCACCAAGCTCGAGGAGAACATGCTCTATGCACGCAGACCCCAAGGAGGGAATCGACCCCCAACCCTGGAGGTGCGAGGCGACAGTGCTAACCACTCAGCCACTGTCTGCTTTCATTCAATACCTAATAATAAAATATTAAGAAAACATGTTATTATGTTATTATTAAAACGTATATAGTTCAACCTTTACGGAAGGAGTCTCCAGTGTTAGCACAGTAACAGGCAGTAAGTTTTATACTGTAGTAGGTTTTTCTTCAGCAGTAAAATTGTCTGCAATTTTCTTTTTATGCTAAAAGATGAAAAAGCCTGGATCCTACAACTACTACTACAAGAAAAATTCATTTACTGTATATTCTGCATAAAACACAGATGCACCATGTAGTCCAGACTCTGTCCTGTTGGACCTCAAAATAACTCTGTCATATTGATGTATCCTTACAGGGACCTGATACAGACGTATACGCTATAATCACATTGCTACAAAGTAGTGCTTGTATGTAATTGTCCCATTTACTAACTGCTGATTAGATTGAGGACTTTGCTCTCTGATTCTAATAGAAAATCCAATATGCTAGCTGATTTTATTTTTGTAGACGTATTAGCATGCTTACACTGGATAACCTTTTCACCATAGCTGCATTCAAACACAGACTAAATCTCTCAGCTCTCAGCCCCCCACGTCCTCAGCCCTAAACGGTCTGGTTCCATTATGCTCTACATCGCTCCTTGATCTGGGTTCTCACTGAGTAACACTCTCCTAACCTCACTCTATCTATCTACTCTAGACAACTGCGTCATGCTTTTGTTATCACTTTGTTAATGTTTAGACTTCTATCTGAACATTAAGATTGGGCCCTCTGTTAGGAGCCACGTAGAGGTCCGTCTTGAACAAAGTGAGACATGTGTGTAGACATGTTGCTCGTTTGTGTGAGATGTTTGGGGAACTGGATGTGAGATTCTCACACAAATTGCAGACTCCTAATCTTGTGAATCTCATGGTAGCATAAGCACTATGACTTCTCCTTTCTCCTGATGGATTTCAAGAAGGGGGCAGAGATTAGTATTGTGAATCATTGAAGTGAAAAATGTGCAAAAAAAAGTCTAGTTAATTCAATGTGACGTTACAGTTTCTTTGCAAGAAATTACACTGGGCATCTTTACACCATCTTTGTCAGTCTATGTTTATCTGTCTCTCTTATATGTGTGTGTGTGTGCGTGCGTGCGTATTGTGGTATGTGTGTGCGTGTACGTGTGGGTGTGTGTTTATGTGTGTGTGTGTGTGTGTGTGTGTGAGAGAGAGAGAGAGAGAAAGAGAGACCTTGTCTGTAAAAGCCTAGCTAAATTCATTTTTTGATTCACTATTTTCTACATAAATACATTTTTATATCAGTTTATGTGACTCAACGATGTATATATATATATACAGTACTGTGCAAAAGTCATAGGCACAGCAAAAAAAGAAACGCCCCTTTTTCAGGACTGTGTATTTCAACAATAATGTTGTAAAAATCCAAATAACTTTA
>JAOVVA010000054.1:20518838-20532349 GCA_028565275.1 Leiocassis micropogon
AACTTAAAAATTAATAAATAAATAACATTACAGGAGAATATATGCATGGCTGTAAAGAAAAAATATATAGTACAAGAAAGATGAGTTTGAGTATGAGTCCTTCTGGTAACTTTGTCACACTCGCTCCTTTCTATTTTTATGCAAATCCCATGAGCGTACATTAGGTTTTTTTGTTTCCATATGAAAACTGGTCTGTCTTGTATTGTTCTTCTAGTAATACATACAGGTGCATCTCAATAAATTAGAATATCATCAAAAAGTTGATTTTTTCCATAATTCAATTCAAAAAGTGAAACCCATATATTATATTGATATTGACTGATATATTTCAAGTGTTTATTTCTTTTAATTTTGATGATTAAGGCTTACAGCTAATGAAAACCCAAAATTCAGTATCTCAGGAAATTCGAAGACCAAAAACATGTTGGACTACTGAAAAGTATGAACTTGTACGGCTCTCAATACTTGGTCGAGGCTCCCTTTGCATGAATTACTGCAGCAATCCGGCATGGCATGGAAGCGATCAGTCTGGATCACTGCTAAGGTGTTATGGAAGCCCAGGTTGCTTTGATAGACGCCTTTAGCTCTTCTGCATTGTTTGTTCTGGTGTCTCGCATCTTCCTCTTTACAATACTCTATAGATACTCTTTGGGGTTTAGGTGGGGGGAGTTTACTGGCCAATCAATCACAGGTATACGATGGTCCTTAAATCAGGTATTAGTACTTTTGGCAGTGTGGGCAGGTGCCAAGTCCTGCTGGAAAATGAAATCAGCATCTCCATAAAGCTGGTCAGCAGAGGGAAGCAGGAAGTGCTCCAAAACTTCCTGGTAGGCGGCTGTGCTGACCTTGGACGTGATAAAGCACGGTGGACCAACACCACTCTCCAAAACACCACTGACTGCAAACTTTACACTGGACCTCAAGCAACTTGGATTCTGTGACTCTCCTCTCTTCCTCCAGATACAGCGACCTTGATTTCCAAATTAAATGCAAAATTTACCTTTATCTGAAAAGAGGACTTTGGCCCACTGAGAAACAGTCCTTTTTGTTCTTAGCCCAGGCAAGAGAGACGCCTCTGATGTTGTCTCTGCTTCAAGGGTGGCTTGAAACAAGGAATGTGACAGTTGTAGCCCATGTCCTGGACACGTCTGTGCATGGTGGCTCTTGAAGCACTGGCTCCAGCTGCAGTCCACTCCTTGTGAATCTCCCCCAAATTCTTGAATGAGCTTAGTTTTATAATCCTCCCAAGGCTGCAGTTATCTCTGTTGCTTGTGCACCTTTTCCTACCACATTTTTTCCTTCCATTCAACTTTCCATTAATGTGCTTGGATGCAGCACTCTGTGAACAGACAGTCTGAGAGACCATTTAAAGACTCAGGATACCTACGTATATGTATATAATATATGAGTTTCACTTTTTGAATTTGCTATCTGATATCACCCAAATGGAGATGGATTACTTGTAGAGTGAACTTAGGGGTGACAAAAGCCTGTACTCGTTTTCCTGCATTTAGGTAGTGGCAATATATTCCTTATCTTGTCAATATCTCTCTGAGATGAAAGAAGGCTCTTCTAGTAATATTAACTCCATGGGCATCAAATGAAAACCTGGAATCTATAATCACAACAAGGTCTTTTACTGTTGCACATGAGGAAATCTGGAGTTAATGTGTGATCAGAAAGCTTACTTCTATCCGCATGTGGTCCTAGTACCAGTACTTCGGTCTTGTCAGGATTAAGCCGAAGGAAGTGAAATAAGCATTTATTGTCTAATGTCTTTTACACATTCCTCATCTTTATTAAGCTGTTTTTTCTCATCTGGCTTTGCTGAGACATATAACTGTGGTCATAGGAGATGTTTTTAAAATGCCAGGTTTAAAGCATTCCGACTGTCTACTTGTATTCATGGATGGATGTTAATACCAGGTATGAGAAATAAACCATATCTGTGCAAGAAACTGATGGATCAAAAAGTCCATGCAGATGGGTTTACATCTCTGTAAGGTTAGCTTTAAGCAAGTCTCCTTGAGAATGCCAGGTATGCATTTTTTTTTCTAAATGAAAGCACATTTAAGGCTCTGGGATTCATAGTAAAGCTAGTACATGACAAGTCTGATGAGGAAAAACACACAGCATGTTTAGACCAGTATAGAAATGATGTTTGAGAAAGTCCAGCTCGGTCCACTCCTTGGAGACCTCACCCTCGTGTTGTGTCCAAGCTTCTAACACATATTTACATCATTAGAACGCTGTAGGAAATGGGTTAAGAATCTAATCTGCTCTTTATTCTAACTAACCTAATGCATGTAATGAGGGAGCTTAACATTAGGGTACTTAACTACTGGTTTGGAAGTTTTAAGGGAAGAAAAATATCATTCGAATGAAGGTCAGGAAGGTCCCCAAGGACTGAACAGGTCTGGAATTTCTCAAACGTCATTTATATAGTGGTTTACAAAGGCCCTGTGTGTGTTTATTTGTAGCATAGTAACATGGTGTAAGCGTGGGAAGCTATAAACTCAGTCACTCTGCCAAGGGCACCAGCCAATAGGATCGACGGTTTATTTTTTATTTTTTCCAAGACATGAGACTGGGAAATAGTATTGGCACGTATGTGAGTTGTCTTACAAGGACTGTTGTGCCGTTGAGTCTTATGTGTCTTCCTGAATGGATTACACAAATCGAGTCACGTTCCTTCGGGAGAGCACACGATTACATTTGCAGTTCACACCAGCAAATAAAGAAAGAGTTAGTGTTTCAGCATAGTTGTCAGTCATTTTGATCTACTATAGAAACCCTTACTTTTGACATGTTACACTACTACTTAATATCTTCTCACTATTCACAATTTACGACAGATTCATAGCAGAGTCATCATCTAAACTATGGGTCTGAGGGATGCACATGCTTTTAAATAGATTTTTTTTTTCTTAACACAGTGGGTGTCACAATAAATAAATGAGCTGATGTTGCAAAATATTAATCAACGCATCCTGATTTGAGAATCCATCCAAGCTGGACTTTAATTAGTGTTAGTTATGCTAAAAAGCCTATAGGACCGCTGATTATCTAAAACAAAACAAAAAAAACAGAAAAGTAGAGTTTTCAATAAGAATATAAAGTATGAAATGAGAGATTTGAGAGAAAAAAAAACTTTTAGCTGTAAAAATACAGCAAACACATAAAATACTGTATTTTGAATTTTTTTTTTTATGTATAATTTTTTTTGGATTTTCTTCTGATTTTCTCACTAGGGGGCTCCCACATTAAGCTACTACTACCACTCAGTCGGGAGACCTGCAGACTATCACATGTTTCCTCCGAAAACACATGTTTCTTTTCGAAATGCTTGCTCGTGCACCGTTGGGGGCGGTGTAACACACTTGGAGGACAGCGCTATCCGCTCCTTTCGCTTGCGTGAAGAGCTCACAGACGCCCCTGATTGGTCGTAGAGCTGTAATTAATGTGAGAGCATTAAGTGACCCATCTCACCCCGCTGAGAGCTTGACCAATTTGCTCTTTCTATGCCCTCAGCTGCGAGAGGCTACAGTATCACGCGGGGATCGGATCACCTATCCCCGGATGATAGGGCGAGCACTTCACCACTGCGCCACTCGGGGGAATTGAAGTGTTGAAATTTTTGAAGAAATTTGCATCGGCATACAAGTATTATCAGCGTACGAATGAACGACCTGAGCGCTGGCTAAGTTGCGCGGATTTTCCGTGAGCCATTCAAAACCTATTAAAATTTTACCCACCTATAAAAACAAGTCTCCTGCGATAGGCTCCAGACCCCCCGGGACCCTGAATATTAATGTATAGACAATGAGTGAGTGAGCAAGTGAGTTTTAATCGGTGATAGTCAATTAAGATCTAAAAAAATATTATTTTCATCACTTTGTTCAGAGGTTGAGGTGATTGTTCGCTGATGTGTCTGTTTTCAGTTTCTTTTTTGGTTCCATGATGGTAACTGAGGAAGTAATACAGTTACATTGCATCAGCTTAAAACCAAACTATTGTGGATTTAAGTCAACACAACGACCTTGGAAGATAAGCAGAACTTATCTTCCTTCTGAACTTAGGGAATGTGTCGCAGAGGACGCACATAAATGAAAAAAAAACAAAAACGTTTTTTTCACCTCATGGGTCCATGGGTTGTTATCATATCTGGACTCTCTCGTTCTATTATTTCCCGACATTCAGCTTAGTAAACCCACTGCTTTCGGATTGGCAGATCAGAACCCTGGCTCAGCATTACAGCATTACACAGTTTTGGCTTCAGCGATGGTTTTGGCTCCTGTTTCTACAAAGCATGCTGTGTCCAATGAGGCCAAAGTCCAATATGTATCCTGCTGATACAGTTTAACTGTATTACAAGAAAATAAAAGTTTTTTTATACTTATTATAATTCTTAGATCTGATTGGTGAGTACATGATGGATTTTCCACAACAGCAGAGCTGGTATTAGGGTCTGGTAACATCTCAGTCACACGGATTTGTATTGGAGCTAATCATAATATTAAAGATGCAACGATTCTGAATATCGGCCGATACCGATACCAGTCCGATATCAGTGGGGGTATTTTACCTTCAAAACTAAGGAATGTATACAATTCACTTGGTCATTAAAATGTATTTGGTTTAGGTATAGAAAGAAATAGCAAATCTGACTGCACATTGTTGGATGAAAAAGAGGAAAAAAAGAGATACATGATATGCAATTTACAGTATGGCAGACAACTTTATAAAGAAAACTGAATGGTGCGGTAGCAAAATTAACAGTAATTACAACAGTTACTATAGTACTAAATCAAATGAATCTTAAATCAGAATGGTAGCAGCACAGGGCTTATTATACAGAACACCTTACATTCATGAAAAATAGTAGAAAACAAACTTTAATATAACAACCAAGATAAATATAGGCATCACTAGCAACATAAACCTGCCTTAGGATTCACTTGATCATCATTGGTAGGTTTTTTCTGCTCGTTAACAACATGCTGTAAGGAGTGAGCTACACAACCCAAACTAGGGACTTCCAAATCATCCATCGCTTTCTTCATATTGTTGTCATTGTCCCGCAAAATCACGTGTACTTTGGATATAGGAATTTTCCACCCATCAAGCATTTCTTTAATTGAATCTGAAATCGCCCTGCTGGTGTGTGAGCCTCTCATTTCCTTTACGTGTAGCACAGCGCTCTGCAAATCATCATTTTCATTCAACCGATGGAGCTCCAAATATCTGGTGAAGCTGAAGGACCGAACATCTTTTAATTGGTCTGCCATATGTGAGAAAACTCTGGAATACAGCTTAGGCAAAGCGCTCTCAGAAATGTATGTTCGAGATGGCAAACTATATCAAGGTCAAGGTCAGCTGCCTTGACTCATCCTTTTTCCGTTTGATTTGCACGAGCTCCTCCTGTTCTTTTGTTTGATGCTTCTGAAGGCGCTTGATTTAATTTGTGGTATTGTAATTTGAAACACTTTTTCCACATCTTGAAACTTGCGTGCAAATATTACAATTTGCAGTGCTACTAGCTGCTGTATCGAGAGTAGAATAATTCCATATCAGGGACATGTTTAACGCGCTGACGTAACCTACTTCACATGTAAAAGATTCCCGCTAAACCCGCCGGTCACACTCACGTGTGGCTGCGTAAGCAGCGCAACGTATTTTAAATGTATTTTATTTTAAAGGCAATGTTTTAAAATAAGTAATTGTGTTCGTATAAGAATTATTATAGTTTTTACTGTAGACTAATATTTTTTGCCATTCCAATATCCGATCCATTCAAAAAGCTTGGATCGGCGTCGATGCCGATCCAGAGTATCGGATCGATGCAACCCTACGTAATATACAGTACTGAGCAAGAGTCTTGTATTTTTTTCATATTAATTTAAATCACATAGATTAAATTAAAGAAGATTCTACTGAGACAGGCAGCAAAACTACTTAAAAAAATGCTTGTTTATGTAACAACCTCAGCAGCAACCTCATTTCCCCTTTTGTCTGTTCCAACCAATCAGCATTCAGCATCTGCACCTGTTTCTCTCTGGTTCATGCCATAAGTTTTTTTTGTTTAGTTTTTTTATGCTGAAATACAAGCCCTTCAGGAAGCCTGGAGAACTATTCTTCAAAACTACATTCAAATATGACAAGTTCTGGCTCTTTGGAGCTCCAGTGTCAGTGCTTTGCGGTAGACAGTAAGTTGTGAATGTATGTTTATACAACAATATAATTGCAACAATATGACATTTATTGTAAACAATATGAAGCTATTGACTTTTATTGTGTATCAAGACAAATAAAAGTTGGACAGCTTTAATGTAAGTCATAGTCTAACTAGGGTAAATGGATGTATAAAAAGATAAATGTTGTAACACACTCCAGTGTGTGCTGAAATAGCTGATATGGAAATGGAATCGCACCATTGTTGATACATGTTTAAAAAAAAAAAAAAAGGGACATGCTAAGATTTAATTCAATCACCTTTAGCTTTTACAGTTCCCACCATCTCCTAGGGTTCGAGGAAGCATCTAGACTGTATCTGTTCTGGCACCCAGGTGTGGGAATGAACTTCCTGCAGATGTCCATACAGCTGTGTCACTGGCGATCTTTAAGAGATGACTAAAAACCTTTTTGACTAAAGTCTGTTTCCTAGATATTTGGGTTATTCAATGAAGGAAACCTCAAAGCACTTTCGTAAATGGCTCTGAATAAGAGTCTCTGCGAAATGCCAAAATATAAATGTAATGTGAGTCCTGGAATATGCCTTTAAAAAAGACTATTGATGTGATAACCTGGTCATTCAGTACATTCAGGTCGTCATCTGACTTCATTTTATTGCCACACAACGTTGCTAAGCCGTGCCCTGACCAAATGAAAATCATAACACTGTCTCCAGAGGCTTTTGCAGTGGACACTATGCATGATGGGTGCATCACTTCATGTGCTTCCCTTCTTACCCTGACACACCTCTTACTCTGGAATAGGGTCAATCGGATCTCATCAGACCACATGACCTTTTCCTATTGCTCTGAAGTCCAATCTTTATGCTCCCTAGCAAATGAAAGCTTTTTTTTCTGATTAGTCTGACTAACAAGTGGGTTTATTATACCCCACACAGCTGTTTAGTCCCAATCCTCATCATCCAAGTTCTCATCATATTGTGTGTGTGTATGGAGATGCTCTTAATTTCACTATTAAACATAGCTTTGGGTATTTACTGTTTTTTTTATTTTTTATATCATGCAACTTCACACAGATGGTTCAGTTCTATCCTTACAGGTTTTCATAATGTTTCGAATGGTTTTTAACCCGGCCAGATAATTTGATCCTTCTGAAATGGCAACTTTTTTCTTTTGGTCAGGCAGAGAAAGTAGGGGAGCATGAATTCTATATGATTAATACAACTGTAATATATCTATACAGTATATCTTTTTTGTTTATTATCAGCCTTTGCTAGGAATCTGAATTACTGTTAACATTGTCGTAATCGTGCTGTTATAGATAGGTAATGACCACTCACTTATTTACTTATCGTCTATATCACTTAGTCATGTATACAAGGTCACGAATGGCCTGATCTCTGTTGTTTTTCCAGAGAAAAGGCTTGGAAAGTAAAATAATTCCCACCACCTCAGAAAACAAGCCTGAGACCTTTGATGGTGCTTTATAGGTCCACTTTGCTTCGTGGCCAACGTTTAGACATATTGATCCATTTTATTCTTCCTGAGTTTTCTCTGTACTTGTTCAGTCCTTCCTGTAGCTTCCTGCTAAATGGCCCACTTCTGGAGCTCTTCCAGCTTACTTTTCCAGTCCCATCTTTTCACACAGCAGGTGAACGTAAACATTTGCATCAGGGGAATTGTGCCAGATTGAACCAGGCGAGCTGAGCTCATCCCACATCTGGTATTTGAGAGTGGGAGAGCACTCTGGGTTTAATTCAAGGCTGAGCATTAGTGACTAATGGTAAGCATGGCTCTCACCTGTGGAACATTGCAAAAAAATATGTTGTCGGTCACGTAGTCAAGTGAATGAGGTCAGGCTTATCTTTTTTAAATATTGAATTTAAGCTTCTAGAAGTGTGCGTAATGAAGCACAGACCAGCATGACTTTTCCACTTATCAGAAGAGCTGTATGACACTTTTTACTGTTTCTCTGCCAAGACAAGAAACTTGCTATGATAGGTGATAGGCAAAAGTTATGAGAAAATAAGAATAACTTAAGTAAAAAAAATCTTTCTCTCCCATGTTAAGTTAATTAACCACAAACCCCAAGTAAATTAATTTAAACAGATTTTATTTCATATATATATGAAATATATATAAATATATATATATATGAATATATATATATTTTTTCCAAAGAGCCAGACTTTCTTGCATTTTTAATGGAGTCTTGATCTTCAGTTCTTTCTCTAGGCTTCCTGCCTCTCATTTTCAGTCCAGTTCCAGAGAAATATTTTTTTGATTGTTAAGCCACGATTGTTAAGACCTATGAATCATTCACTCATCATCTATACCGCTTTATCCTGTATTCAGGGTCACAGGGAGCCTGGAGCCTATCCCAGGAGACTGAGGGCATGAGGCAGGGTACACCCTGGACAGGGTGGCAGTCCATCGGAGGGCACACGCAAACACTACGGGCACACACACATACAGCCTAACCTGCAGGTCTTTGAGCTATGGAAGGAAACCTACCAAGTGCAGGGAGAACTTGCAAACTCCATGCAAACAGAGACGGGAATCGAACCCGGACCCTGGAGGTGCAAGGCGACAGTGCTAACCACTACACCACCGTGCCACCATGAATCGTTCAAGCATAAAAATATATATAATTTAAGGCATGAACCAGTGAGAAACAGGTGCAGATGATGACAGATGATCAGGTTGGTGATTAGTGTACTGGTGATGCTGAATGCTGAGTGGTTGGAACAGACGAGAGGGGAAATGAGGTTGCTGCTGAGGTTGTTACATAAACAAGCAATTTTTAAAATTATATCTTTACAAGCTTTCCAGCCTGTTACCGTAAAACCTTTGTTCCCATTTCTTTTGATTTAATCTAAAGAAATGAGGGATGGCACTATTATATTATACGATACTATTATATATATGATACGATTGACTATTTGGCTTCAACCATACAGAATGGCCAAAAAACTCTGGATCCATAGGCGTCAATATATTTTCAAGTATAAATTATAGCAAATTGCACAGCTAATTGACAGACTCCGACTTTGCACCACATGTGTTTCAGCTGAGTACAAGTATGTTGAACGTCTCTTAATGTATCAGAACTGATGTTGTGGAATGCAGAGATGATTTCCTCCTTCCTCCTTCAGTTCTGATCACATTACTGACTTCAGGTGACCCCAAAGGGAAAAGGTGTTAGGTCTGGTTTTATCTTTAATCTTCTATTGTTAGTTTCAAAGCCATAGTGGGTCTGAAATGAAAAGGAAAATATCAGATTTCACATGAGGGAAAATGCCTGTGGATGAAGGCTTTTGAGCCACCTGAGTTTTCTTTTCTTCCCAAGCTCAACGTCTTTCAAAACCATATGATTGTTCTTTTGTGTGTGTGTGTGTGTGTGTGTGTGTAAACGCACAACTTTATCTCTGACTAAATCTCAGGCTCTTTGGCAAGGGCGGTTTATCACTCAGACTTGGAGAGCACTTTTACAACTTTGCAAGTCCCGACTCCTCCGAGCTGCTCGCTGCTCTTTGCTTTACCCACAGCTTTGACACCTGGTGAAAGATTGCATGGCCCCGAGGTACACAGAAAACACAGCGACTCTCTCATGACATCACTAAGGTGAAGAAATTCCACGGACTGAGGGCAAATACTTTGCGGTCAGTGCAGCAAATGGGCAGTGTCAGGGAACGTATGGGAATGACACATCAGGTTTAGACAGGAGTTGTTGTAATCTTGACTCCAGTTTCTGATTGTAAAAAGATTTTTGCTTGGATTTCAAGTATATAATTATGCCTAGTTATACTATACTTTATACCACACTATTCCCTACAGTATAAGTATATTTTAGCAGCCGGCAGGGGCTCAAGCCCAAGGCGACAGTGACTCGTGTGCGTTTTTTTTTTTTTTTTTCTTCGAGTGCAAGGTTTGAAAAACCCCAGAAACACTCCATCAGCTGTCCCTCCTCCTCCTCACTCAGGCCTGAACTTGTCTTTCCTCTCTCTGGTGCCCACCCCCTCCCATTCCTCTGATGACAAGCGTTCTTTAGTGTCTTCCGTCTTCCTTCACAGCTAAAGATTATGAGTGTTGTAAGGTTTGCTGTGTGACTGAGGATCTGTTGAGTTTCAAAAATCAGAAATCAGAAATTTGAATTCAAATCAAGGTTTATGTGAATTTCTATTTAAAAAAATATAGCTAAATTAAATTGAATTGAGACTGACTAAGTATGCTTACAAAAAAACAATATTTAAATGAACACACAAATTTCAGGTTTTAGCAGCATGGTAGATGGCATGCATGGTAGCAGGCGAATAAACATTATTGGATTTGGAATCTTCCAAAGTTGTGGCCAAGATTTATGGTTTCAAAAATATGAATGGGTTTTTTTTATGAGTTGGACAAAAAAAAAAAAAAACCTCTCACAACTTTATTCGATTCCTTTTTTCCCAAGGTAATCACATCCACAAATTGGCACGGCACATGTTGCATTTACAACGATGGGTAGTTGCTATTATTCAAAGCAATGTTGTACAGCAAGCAGTTAAGGGTTAAGGACTCAAAACTCTAGAAGAATTTAAACTCACAACCTTCTGATCAAATCCAAGGTCTTAACCATTTCCCGTCGGCTCAAGCTTTTGACAGTCACTATGCCTTATTAACAGAGATAACCTGATTAAGCCATCTCTACCACTCGGCTGACAAACTTTCACTAGATGTCAATATCTTCACATAAGTATGCCTTTTCAATTGCCTAGAATGAGAAATAAAGTGGCTGTAATGCCCAAAATTATTTGTGCAAGTGCACCAACAAACAAAAAGTTATCATTGTATATGACTTTTTAAATTGTATTGTATTTTATTTCGTTTGTGGTATTTGTAAAGATATTGATACTTTTACCATGAAGGGACATCTCAACCATTTGGACGAGGCCAAGTCTAAATCTATTGTTTTTTTTAGCTTAGGTTTTAACTAACTAAAGTAAAAAAATTAAAAAAAAAAGCTTGAGAAGATTAATTAATATACTTCTTCCATATATAACCATAAAGGTCTCTAGATCTTCCAAAATCTAGCTAATTAAATTTTCTTAGGGCAGTAAATTAGCTGTTGTACTTGTGTTTAACAGGTAGTTAAGAATGAATGTAACATTTCATATCAGGGTCAATTGTCTTGTGTTTGACTGTTTTACTTGGATATGATTATGAAAGTGAATCAAAGAAAAAGTGTGACTTAATAGACAGACTGCGTAAATGTAAATCATAACCTGCGTCCTGAAGAATGTTAATTTCGTCCGTGCTGTGTATGACATTATACAACATGAAAACCATTTGTGTACTTGTTTATGTGCAGACTCCTGGCAGGTGCACCCAAAGATAAAGCCTTATTAAAGCTCAAGGTAAACGAGACCGGAGCCATCTACTCATGCCCCATCACCACAGACCCAACGGACTGCACCCGAGTCGACTTCATCACCTCAAGTATGCAAGTTTGCACCTACTGTATATACTGTATCATTATGCATCTGCTCAGGTCAAAAGGTTAAATCTATGCATTTTATTAAAGATGTTGATGCTAAAATGTTTTTAGGGACTGTCAAGATATAAAATCAACAAGATAACGCATTTTAGTTTTGAAATGCGCCAATCCCCGAATACATTATGCACAAAACTGAAAGTGTTAATCCATACAAATTTATCCATAGTTAGTAAACTAAATAGTTTGTCCAACTTCTGTCCCATGTGAACTCAACAGGACTTTAATTAAAACGTGTTTGGTGCCACTTTACATCTCTTCTTTGCTAAATCTTAAACTTTAATTAGTTATTTTAGTTTTTAGTTTTTTTAAATGCCTTTTGAAAATGTTTGTGGAAATTTGCATCCCGGGTTTTTAGGCACATATTTTAGGGGGATCTGTGATGTTCTACAAATGTATCTGATTCTACTGTTTAATCATTATTGAAGCCGGCATGGTGGCATAGTGGTTACTGCTGTGACCTTACACCTCTAATGTCGAAGGATTTATGGGAGGTGGGTGCCCCAGTTTCCTCCCACAGTCCACATGCTGTACAGTGCATGCTGGGTAGGCTAACTGACATTTCCAAATTACCTGTAGTGTGTGATTGGGCCTTGTGATGTGCCCCAAGGTCCCTGAGATAGCCTCCATAACCCTGAACAGGATAAGCAGTATAAGGAATAGAGAGAATAACGATGATACAATTATTGTGATTCTTTAAGATACAATCTAGTTTATTACATCTTTAACACTCAAATGGTAGTTTTGTGCTTAACTTAGTTTTTCTAATAAACATAAAATTTATTTAAGATATCATCATTATATTGCTTTAAATCTTATAATAAGAATCCAAAGGTATCAAAGTGGAAAAATGCCAAACTCACTCACTCACTCCCTCACTCAGTCATCATTTATACCACTTTATCCTGTATTCAGAGCCGTGGGGGACCTGGAGCCTATCCCAGGAGATTAGGGCACACACACACGCACACTCAACACTCTTATTCATACACTACGGGCAATTTGGGAACGCCAATGCATGTCTTTGGACAGTGGGAGGAAACCTGAGTACCCAGAGGAAATCCACCAAGCACGGAGAGAACATGCAAACTTCATGCACACAGACCCCAAGGTGGGAATCGAACTCGGCTGGTAAACGAACCTCTGGAGGTGCAAGGTGACAGTGCTAACCACTAAGCTACCGCACTGCCAAATTCCAAACTAATTAATTATTTCATTATGTTCGCGTGCAACTTAATTGCACGCTTATAAGCGAGTTTTAAAAAATGTATCCCGCCATCTGCTGAATTTTGGAATGATCTAAAATTTTTATTTGTTACCGTGAAGTGCGTGGAATGAAGATGTGAGGTCGCGTTCACTAAGCAGATTCCAACTGCACACTCATAAGCGTGTATTTAAAATATACAGCGCCATCTGTTGGATACTGAGATGAACTAATGTTTTTTTTTAAGGTTGATTTTTTTTTTGTTTTTTTATGATATAAGGGTGTTTTCTATTTAAATTTTCAAGTAGCATATCTTCTCTTCCCGTGGGCCGATTAAAAAACTGATTTGCTAATGAAACAAAGCCTACTGTATATACCCCTGTGAAAACCCCATTAAAATTCGTTCAGTAGTTTTTACGTGATGAATGTACAATCAGACTGACAGACAGAAAGAGAGACAAAACTTCTGAAACTTCTGTACAGACACGCCAACTTTACAGTTTTATTATATGTATAGACAAAAATTGAAAATTATATATAATGCAATATAAAATCACTACTCTACTATTTCAAATAATATCTT
>JAOVVA010000054.1:20543309-20558236 GCA_028565275.1 Leiocassis micropogon
ATATAGATAGATAGATTTTTTTTTAACTACCATTATATTTTTTATATTTTTCTTTTTAAACTACCACCGTATTGTAAGACCTGACAGTAATTACTTTGTAGCACATACATAACTCTTGTCACATGTAGACATTTTTAATCATTTCTTTAAAATTTTTTATGATTTCCTTTTCTGCTCTCTTTTTTTTCTTTGCAGATTTCCTTTCAAATTATATTCGAGACTTATATTACACTGTACACAGATCAGATCGTGCTGCAGCTGCAGCTGTCTACGTGAGTGTCCTGATCTCAAGTGATCTCTTTGATTCAGCATGTGGTTTTTAGAATATCAAAAGATTCCTCCAGCAGCACACACTCATATGATAATTCTGAAACTTTCTGATGTGTGTTTCTGTATCTTTGTGTATGTGTGTGTGTGTGTGTGTGTGTGTTCAGTCTGAGTGAACAGAGCGATCTCTTTCCTGTCCCAGTCACCCTGAATGTGGAGAACACAATCCTCACCTCTTTCTCTATGTATGTATATAATTACACGTTTGTAAGATTTTTACGCCTTGATACAGTATATCTTTCATTATTGAAATGTATTACCTACACACAGGTGCACAATATAACAAAAATTACTCAGTTATGAAATACCATTAATAATGAGATAGTTTTGTATTCAATGAATTTTATTTATAATTATGTCAACCTGCTTTATTTTTAATCCTTTCATTTAGTTTTAATCCTTATTGTGTTTTACATATTAAAGACTCCAAGCTCGTGTTATAAAGCACAGTAAAGAACCACAATCTACAATCATTAATGAGAAATTAAGAAACATATGAACAGTTTTACAGCAAAATGATAAATCCATTTTAACAGTTTTGATGAAAGCAACGGCGCAAGAAGTATTGCACATTAATACAGAATATTTTGTGCATGCATATGAGTCACAAGTGTATTAAAAAGCAGAAATTTCGATATATTGAGACAAATCTGTTTAGTTTAAATAACTGAATTTTGTGATTTTTTTCAGAAAGCTATAATTAGATATATAATTATATAATATATAATATAATTATATAATTATAAACCTATGCATTAGTTTCATGTAGGGTTAGCAATCATCTCACATGTGATATACAAAATCTGCACATCTAATTGTAGGTTTTTGCTGTGTATCCACCGTTCATGTGTTTGTAGCATCCAAGCAAAGTTAAATACATTTTTGGGGAAAAGGAATAGAAAAAATGTTCCAGATCGGTCAGATTGCGAGGAGGTTCCCTGTGTACAGCCCTCTTCATGTCTTTATAAAAGCATTTATCTCGGAGCTTCCATCTAACCCCCTACCTCAGAGCCCAGACCTCATAAAGGGTGTGACAAGCACGTGCCAGATATTCCCACAGCTCCTTTAATGTTGCTGTAGGTCTCCTGCTGGCCACACTGTTGCCTGTTTATCAGTTCTGGTGGGACGCCTCAGTCCTGGTAATGTCACCGGCTCCTGTGCTTGATGATGGCCTTCACTTTGTTATTGTTTGGTAAATTGGTTTGGATTTCTCTCCTGATAATGAAATCCTGTTCATGCTTTGTAAGCTTCATTTTTTATTTTTTTTTTTCAATCAGAGAAGAAAATTGTATTTTTGTGAGTTGCCACAGTACTGTGCAAAAGCCTTAGGGACATGCAAATAAATGCTGCAGGAGAATGCATTTAAAAAATAATAAATCAAAATAAAAAGCCTAGAAAAGCCAAGAACCCCAGTAAACTGTAATTAATTAAGTCAGTTCTATACGGAAATTAGCTATTAAGTTTCACTCAGCATTCTGCAGAGACACACACAGTTCTTCTGAGGACTTTGTTGTACCTGCTTCTTTTTTGCGTGCAAAACCCTTTTTTTTTTTTTTCTAAAAAGTGGTCGCTTATATAATACTTTCTTTTTTGGCATACAAATTTTTTCCTGTAACTTTTAATTTTGTGATGGAATACTGATGTTTGAAAACCAGAAATGTTTTTTGTACTGCCTCCATAATAAAATCATAAAACCAAAAACAATCTATAACGAAGTTAATAGATTGGGACTCAAATGCCAATTTGTTGCCAAATGTCCATTTTGTGTAGCTGTGCTGCTGAATCTTGCTAAACAGGATAAAGTAGTATGGACGGATATGTAGGAAGTGTGTGATATTGCACAATATTGCAAAATTGTTTGCTTATATTTGTTCCCCTTGAGGAAATAGAGCCCGGAGAAGCCATACTCGCTTTATAACATGACGGCTAGCTACGTATCTCACTTTCATTTTTATGTTCTTGTGGGGTTTTTTTAAAGCCAAATGTTTTATTCCTTGAAGCATCGTTTGATAGATTTTGATAAATCGTAAGCAACAGAATTAGGTAGTGGGATTTTATATGGGGGAATAAATCCGCACTCCTCTACCCTGCAGAGAGAACTCAGTGGTGAACACTTACTTTAGCGGTGAAGTGGTGGGCGAGTCAGGCATGAACAGCACAAGTGACATCGGCAGTCTAGTGGAGTACGTCTTCCAGGTCAGTATTTTCTAATTAACTTGACATAGTTATTGTACCGCAATGCTGTTGAATTCTCACATCTGATTGGTCAGATGGTGGTGATTCATTTTTCAATATCTGCAGTTTTGACAGTAGGTGAATTTCCTTATTGGAAAATAATCCACTTTGTGTAGGTTATCACACCACTCCCTCAGGGGTTATTTTTCTATCAGAGCACATCCAAGAGGGTTTCATTCCTTACGTGATGTTCATGTTTTGTCAATTCATTTACAATGTCCTGAGGCCAGTGATTTAAGGACTTTATTTTTAGGTGAATAAAACTGTAAAAACAACAAAAAGTACTTTTTCGCAAAATAGTCAAGAGTTTGGGGATCATACATACATACATACATACTGTACATACTGTACATGCAATGAGTCTATATCAAATGTCATAGAAGTTTAAGACAAACTGTAGTAGTGGCCAAAGTTATGTCCAAGTATACAGTTTTCAGTAGTGTCAATTTTTACAGTAATGGTGTTTGAATTTTCCATTAGTAGTTTTGCACTGACACCTGTAAGCCAAATTAAGAGAATAGGATGTACATAGAAGATAAATTCCAGTATCACATAAGCTGCTGCAAATCATGTTGATTTGATGAGTTACCTAAAAAAGTGATTTATGTGTTTTATGTATGACATATTTTTGTACATAAAAATGGGAATGACCTTAGCAATGCAAAATCCTTTAATTTAATCATTTCTGCAGGTATTAAATATATCTTAGCTGGCAGCATTTTTTTTTACCATAACCGATGTATTTTAGTGGTGAAAAAAAGGGTTAAATTATTGGCCTACTGTACATCCAGCAAAGAAAACAACTAGGGAAAATAAAACACATTATTAAAATTTGGATGGATAGTGCTGGGCGGCACGTGGTGTAGTGGTCCAGCACTGTCGCCTTGCACCTCCAGGGTCTGGGTTCGATTCCCGTCTCTGTGTGCATGGAGTTTGCATGTTTTCCCCGTGCTTGGTGGGTTTCCTCCGGGTTCTCCGGTTTCCTCCCACAGTCTAAAGACATGTAGGTTAGGTTAATTGGTGTTCTGAAATTGGCCATAGTGTGTGAATGAATGTGTGAGTGTGTGTACCCTGCCTCGTGCACTAAGTCTCCTGGGATGAGCTCCAGGCCCCCCCATGACCCTGAATATATATATATATATATATATATTTTTTTTTACTTGTTAAGACTTTTTTTTAGCAACCTGGGTATAATCTGTTATGTTGTCTCAGGTGCATTAAATACAACAATTTTTCTGTTGTTTCAGGTGAACGTGGTGGGAGAACCATTAGGAATGTTAGGAACTCTGGTGGTGGATTTCCAATGGCCGTTTGAAGTGACAAACGGTAAATGGCTGCTGTATCTGACAGAGATCTTAACCGGCGGGACATCTGAGTCGCACTGCGTTCCTCCCGGACAAATTGTAAATCATCTGAACTTAACAGTGAGTATGGACGAAGGGCACGGCACACATTTAACATTTTACTAAAACGCAAATACACATCATCAGATGAGCACTCGTGCTTGTTAATAAAATAATACGAGCGGTGTTCAAGTCAAACTGGGACTTGCAATGAAATTTCTAATAAATGAAGACGTAAACATTATTGACATTTACAGATTACTTTAAACACAGTATGGTGATGAGACTTTTAGTCGCAGTAAAACATTTGAACCGTGCAAACATTTTTAAAAAAGGCCATACATCCATGAATGATAATCCTCCCAGCGAGTGGCACGTTAAAGGAGTTCCTGGTGGGTCAGCATTTCAGACCTGAAGCGCGCTGGTATGAGTCCTGGTTTGACTTGAACGCACCTATTATACTGAAAATCTATCTAAATCTGTATAACTACGTAGAATCTTTTCACATTTTGGTGACCATGCACAAGAACATTCTCGACTTTTGAATTCAACATTTAGATTTTCTTCTTCTTCTTTTTTTCAACTGATTAAAACAAAAAGATGCATTTTCGAAAAAACGAAATGTTTTTTATCATCAGCTGTCAAAGAAGAGTCCGAAACGGCCTAAGCGACACTTGGACAACAGCCTGCCCCTCACTGAAGCAGCTGTAACCCTCCTCACTCCACGCAAAGAGACCTACCTGATGGTACAACACACAGCCGCATCCATATTCAGCTACTGTATTAAACCAAAAGTTAACTGTTTTCATTTCTAGAAATACAGTTGATTTGCAAAAAAGTTGAACATTTTATTTAGGAGTGTAAGTGAATGCTTGTACATTATTCAGGCACATTTCCGTTAACTTCAGCACATAAAGTCATTTTGACCGGTTGAGAATGGACTAACGAATTTGTTCAGTACACTATAAACCACTGGTACAGAAGATCACTCGTCACCATCACTGGACCACTAACAGCTTCATCTGTATCCTTTATGAATAAAAGGACTGTGCGATGCAGACGGCTCGCTGCGTGACCTTCTCGTGCCCCCTGAGGAACATGTCTACTTCAGCCTCTCTCACCGTCAGAGCTCGTGTGTGGAACAGCACCATGCTGGAGGTGAATGTTCAGACGGATGGTTTTCATCTTTTCCTTCCATACTTAACATAGAGCTGTTATCCCTCTGTGTTTCACCAACATTCTTGTTTTTCTCAGGATTTCGCCAACGCCTTTCGGGTGACTGTGAAAGGGAATGCCATGCTGAGACTGGAGACAGACAAACCCACCATCAAGATGAAAACCGAAACTCGAGAGGTCAGGGAGAATCAGTTACTTATTCGTATCACTATCACTATGTACACGTGAATTTGTAAATAAGGAGATTTTTCTATTGAAGCATTTACAGTAGACCTCTTTCACAACATTACAAGCGGACATCAAATTCACTTAATGATAAAATTATAATTAGAACATGAGTTGTGACAATTGGAAGTGTTTTGCCTTTGCAAACATACACTCCATCAATCAGGGGTGTCTGTGAGCTCACGCAAGCGGAAGGACCGGATAGCGCTGTCCTAGTATGTTATGTTACGCCGACCCCAACGGTGCGTGAGCGAGCAGTTCGGTGCGTGAGAAAAGATGCGGTCAGCTGGCGTCACGTGGTTCAGAGGAAACGCGTGATAGTCTTCGGCCCTCCCGACTGAGTGGTAGCAGTAGCCCTAATGTGGAGCCCCCTAGTGACGGGGAGGAATTGGCTACGACTAAATTAGGGAGAAAATCGGGAAGAAAAATCCAAAAAAAAAAAAACAGAAACTTCTACAGTTCAACTAGGGACCATGGAGGCATAAATACACTACCTAAACAAAAAAAAAAAAAAAAAGAAGTATATTCATGTGTAAAAATGATTCCTCATGCTCCCAGAAGCGCTCTTTCACAATTTGAGTCCTGGGCCATCAGGGAAGAGAAAAAAATGCATGGATTTTTCATAACCTTCGGTACATTCAGGTCGTCAGCTGACTTTATTTTATTAAATAAAGACTTTATTTACTTAACTTTATTTCATCAGACCACATAACGTTGCTAAGTCCTAGACTTGACCAACTGATTCAACCCCAGATCACAACACTGCCTCCAGAGGCTTGTACTTGGCTTGTACAAGGCTTCCCTTGGACTTTGGAGCAGGTCATGTGGTCTGATGAGTACAGATTGACGCTGTTCCCCAGTGATGGGTGCATCAGGGTAAGCAAGGAAGCGCAGGAAGCGATGAACCCATCACTGTGGAATAGGGTGAATCTGAATTTATTAGACCACATGACTGTTTTGCTTTTGCCTCCAGTGGGCAAATTGAACCCTTTTCATAAGTCTCACCAACAAGTTTTCTTATGGTTACACGCCTGTTTTAGTTCCCAATCCTGTTAATGCTCTTACTTTCTACTGATGCCACTTCACCTAGTGATCTCCACTTATGATTTTTTCCTAAACACATTTTTTCCATGAACTTGATGGTCGATCACGGTCCTTCCAGGTTTTAATAAAACACCAGACAGTCCTTAACCTAGTTACAGTCATTTCAGGAAGTTGTCTTTGCTCGATGCAGGTCAATAGTTTGACCTTTCTGAAGGGGTGACTTTTTTGGGCAAGGCAATTTGTACAAAATGAAATTATATTCAATAAAATATTTAAATCAATTGTCATCTAGTTAGTGACATACATTGATTTATGTCTATGTATAAGAGAGAAGTAGCATAATGTCCATATTTAAGGAGAATGCTGGGATTTGGATGGTTAACAAACTGGGCTCATCATTTCTCTTGCCTTTTTTTCTCCTCTTCCTCTTCTCTACAGTTTACGGTGAACATTGATCCCATTCCAGGAGAAGAAACCCCATATAACGTTCCATTATGGATATATATCATTGCAGGCGTAGCAGGAATCCTCTTATTAGGCATCATCAGCCTCATCCTGTGGAAGGTACACACATCACGTCTCACACTGCTATTTAGATCAATGTGTCTGTTACTCTCTGTAACATATTCATGGTAGCGTGCTCCATGTTTCTAAGCATCTCACTTTAGAATTCAGATAGGCAAAGAAAAAAAAATGTCCCGACATCTACATCTAACATCAACATAGAAGTATTCGCAAATTTTGACCTCCTGCCGCACATTGCTTTTCCAGAAAGAGCAGTGTTCAGACTCAAACACAAATAAGGTTATTAAAGTGGAAACGCCAATTCACTGAAGGGGAAAGGTTGCAAGATGTGACAGATGTGCATTTGCATCTGGTAACAGATACTTTCGCTTCAGGCTGACTTTATCTACGTTCAGTAAGCTTTGGCCTGCAAATTTAAAAGGCTTGTGAGCCAATAGGGAAAAAAGAAAGTTTTTTTTTTTACGCTAGTAAACAAAAGAAAAATTGAGGAGCTTCTTATCCAGCAGGAACCCCAACATTGGAACGCCGTTGGAACAAAGTTAGAACAATGTTGGGATTCTGTACAATGTCAGTCCAACATTGTTTTTGAAAGTTAGAATGACTTTGATAAAATGACCTTGAGATAACATTGAATTGACCCATTCACAACCTCAAAACAACGGAATTGTAACCTTTATTTGTTGCATTTATGCCTATTAACATCATCGTCTGACCACATCCATGCTCCTTTAAGTTTCTAACAGGGTTTAGAATTTCGAACTGAGACTGGGATGGACACAACAGAGATCTTATGTCACGCATCTCTTAGTGTTGTAATGTTCCTTCCCTATTATTCTACTGTAATATGGCATTTACACATCATTACATCCACTTTAACAGAACAGATCGTTAGCAGTTGTTTTTTTTCCCCTTTTGGCTGCTTTCCAGTTTAATATTACAGTAAATTGCTGTTGTCCAGTATTGTTTTGTGCTGCTTGTTGTTATGTCTGCACATTTACTGGCATCAACAGCATGTTCTCTAATGGTCCCGAGGGTTATGCACGAAGCGCTCTCACCACAGGAACCAGCGTTTGGACCCGACTCAAGCTGTCGATTTGCTATCAATATTATTTTGAAGTCAAAACAGTTACAACGTTACAACATTGTGTTAGAGGCATTTGTTCAATTATCTCATCATCATCTACAGTAGTCAACATTATTTCATCAAAGTAATTCTCACTTACGCACTCATTCGTCGTCTACACCGCTTTATCGTGTATACAGGTCCTGGAGCCTATCCCAGGAGACTTGGGGCACGGGGCGAGGTACACCCTGGACGGGGCGCCAATCCATCGCATGGCACACACGCATACTTATTTGTGCTCATTCACACACTATGGGTAATTTGGGATTTCCAATTAGCCTAATCTGTCTTTGGATTGTGGGAGGAAACTCACTAAGCACGGGGAGAACATGCAGACTCCATGCAAATAAGCCACCTGAACTTATTCATCTTTCAAAAACAACTTCATACCAACATTTTCCCAATGTCATCACAAACAAAAATTCCTTCTTGGTGTATAGCACTCATGGTAGATATTTGTATCCCATTTTAGAGTACTTAGTATTGCATGGTGCACATGTGAGAAGAAATAGCTAGGGATTCAGTCTTTTAATGTAACAGACATAATGGATCATCCTGCTGAAAAAAATCCAGTGTAGTCTGAGCAGGGGTATAGGGCCAAAGACTGCTCATGCGCTGTAACGTCCCTGCTGTAACAGCTAAATACAGTAGCTGGTTACATTTATGAGGGGTGTTCAAGTCAAAACGGGACTTTTAATTGTTATGAGAGTAAAAACCATTGTTTTTCATTATAATCTCGGCCATTAAAGGAGTTCCTGGGAGGCTAGTGTTTCAGACCTGAAGCAGGCACTCTAAACATGGCTCTGGTGAACTGAGAAAACTTAATGGTATCCAAGCACTAGTGACATGCTGGGATAAGTGCATTAGTGTAGCAGGGGATTATATAGAGAAATAAAGGACGTTTTTTTATAACAATCATAAATGTGTTCTGTTATTCTGCACAATCAAAACTGACTTTAACACCTTTTGAAAATTCAAACATCCTCCAATCGGATACCCATACATGTTTTATCACACTAACACTGTCTCCTGTTTTTTTTTTTGTTTGTTTGTTTTAAAGGTTTACGTGAGTAAATAATTTCCACAGGTTGAGTAGAGCCACTGGTCAGGAATTAACGTGGCTCTGACCACAAAAACTATGATTACAAAAGTGCTTTCAGATGGTCAGATGGTTATGAATACTAACAGTGTTAGACTTCAATGAATGGATCTAATTCCGTGATCGTTCAATTAGGTGATCGATGTGCATGACTTGGACTAATTAGCAGAGGAATGCATGTATCTTTAAACATACTGTACCACATTATGAACTCTATATATTGTTCTTTTCCAGTATGCTTGTTTGTTTTGGGTTCAAATCCCATGAAAATGTCAGTGTTACCAGTTTTCTTAGATCCACATTGTGGAACAGCACTTCTGCACCATTAATGCGCCTGATAGAAAACAGAAGTCGTCTATTAATCAAATTCCGATCCATCGTCCCACTTTTTCCTGCAGTGTGGTTTCTTTAAACGTGCCAGTCGAAGGGAGATGTATGAAGCCAAGGCCCAAAAAGCGGAGATGAAGATCCAGCCATCTGAGACTGAGAAGCTGACCGAGGACTACTGAGACCGTACGGGGCCTCCGTCGGCCCCATGGTGTCCCATGTTGGTGCACCTCGGTAATGCAGCCACCGTGGAATCATTTCCACCTATTCCCGCTCTTTTCCTGTTTTGCACTTTTTCCTCTTCTGACTCACTGCCTTGCATTTAAGCACTCTGAACAGACTGGTGCTTGCTTTTCTTGGATCAGAGGACTTTCTCTTTCCTTTTCCGCAGCTAAATCATTTGCCTGTTGAGGTTAACACTTAAGGGTTATCTTTCTCACAGTCTCATTTCGATCGCTCAAACAGGTGCTTGTTTTGGAAACGGTACCTTTTTCAGCTAATTAATCTTTTTTTTTTTTTTGTGCACAAAGATTTCCAATTCCATACAAATGAAGCATGGAAAATAACACACAGCCTCTCTCTGAATAAGCTTTCCTGCCAGATTTTCTCTTCAAAAAGCTATTTAATTCTCGTTCGCTCCAGGTCCTGGCAGTGAGACACGTATTCAATCCCACGTGAATAATTTTGTAATCATTTTCCTCTTTCTCTTCTCACTCTCTGTTTCTGTTACACAGTGTGGGTTCTTTAAAAGAGCTGTCTACTACAAGGTGATGCCTAAGTACCATGGAGTGAAAATACGCAGGGAGGAGAGGTACAAGTTGAGCAGGGCTTTCCAGCCTGAGCACGAGCTCAACAAAAAACTCTGGGTCACCAACTGGACAGAAGTGCAAGAATATTACTACTGAACTTGGAAAGCGTCCGCTCGGCTGCTGGTTTAAAGGGATGCCATGGCTGAAGGTTACCGTGAACAAATGGAACAGACTCTGGGGTTTTTTCGCTCTTCTTGGGGCCAACACTGATGAACTACATAAAGAACTGAGGACCTTTGGGAATAATGTTGTTCTTCTTGTTGTTGTAGTTGTCTGGTGCGATATTGTGTCACAGATCAACAAGTGTTCTGCATTCTTTCGGGCACATGTACCTTTAACATTTTTATTGATTTTTTTATTGAACCTATTGAAGAACATCTCCCCAAGAATAGCTTTTGTGTATTTTTATTATTATTATTATTATTATTATTATTATTATTAGTTTGTTTTTGTTTTTTTATGTATCACAGATGATGCTCACCCTCGGACTAACACTGTGAGAGACATTTCCGCAGTCTGAGGTTTAACTATGAATTATGAATTATTGTACAGAGTGCCAGTTTCGTAGCAAGTATCTCTTTTTTTTCTGCCCAAAAGATATCAAAGACACAACGACACTGCCTGGTAACGAGGCACAGTGAATTATAGCACAGGGACGAGTATCACACATCACTGAATTGATATTTATTTTTATACATGTATGTACATACAGTATATGACTAATACGAGTCAATACACTGGAAAATACTCTAGAGCATTGCTTTTTGTGTCTCTGTTAGCTTGTAGTGCACAGCGAGAGTTTAATTCCGGTTCAAACTGTTTTTTCTTCTTTGTCGTTCCATGAAAGAATCTCTATCAGCTGTTTTGTGACACTGTCATTAGGACCTGCTGTAGCAAATAGAAGAAAGTTGAATAAATCATTACACTAGGTCCAAATCCGGCCCATGTTTAATATTATATCCAGAAATGATGATTCAGTAATTCATATAAGGGGCAGAGAGTACTGTACTTGTGGTTCTTCTTTTTATAAACGCCAGATATTAAAATGTTTTGTACATAAAGGTATTTGTTATTGCCTTGTCATTGCTTTTCCAGTGCATTTGACTGATCATGTCTTCACTACTGTATATGTTAAAAAAAAAAAAAAAATTTAATGTAATGGGAAAGAAAATAGCTGTTTAACCTAGGTTTAATTGGATTTTTATTTTCTTTTAACTTGACACACACCTCCCGGGCAAAACAAGCCGTCATTTCAAAAGGACCCAATTAATAGCCTGCATCAAGCGAAGAAAACAACTAAGGAGTTTTGAAATTAGTCATACATTAGCCTTCAACATACTATTAAATTCTAGAAGGATAGTGCTGAACTGTCAACTTTGCTGAAGAAATGTGGTCAGAAAAAAAACATCATCAGATCTCTTAAACATTCAACAGTATAAATCAGAGCTACAGTATGTTTAGTAATTAAAGTAGAAGCATTTCCACGCTGTCAGGTTCGTGATTAAACAGCTGTGTGGCCATAAGGAAACCACTGGTTAGTGAGACTCATCAGACAAAAAAAGTTTTAATTTGCTAGGGAGCATAAAGAGTAAGTCATGTAGTCTGATGAGTTCTGATCAACCCTATTCCGGTGCGTTAGGGTAAGAAGGGAAGCTCATGAAGCGATGCACCCATCATGCATAGCGCCCACTATACAAGACTCTGAAGGCAGTGTTATGATCTGGGGTCACTTCAGTTGCTCAGGTCTAGGCTCAACAATGTGGCAGTAAAATAAAGTCAGCTGATGACCTGAATGTACTGAACTACCAGGTTATCACATCTGTTAAGTTTTTCCTCCCTGATGGCACGGGTATATTTCATGATTCAAAATTGTGAAAGTGTTTCTGGGAGCTTGAAGAATAATTTATACACATGAACCCGGCACAACCTTGTGAGTCATGATCAAAGTCATTAAAATGAAATCTTAGAGTGTAAGCTTTTTTTTTTTTGGCCAGGCAGTGTATTTGCAAGCTGAGTTATACATTAATAATGATGACTTGCTACCTTTGAACCTATTTTGTATTTTACTTTTTTAAATATTAAGCTTCAGGGACTATTTAATGCACTGTAATGGTGGTAGCTCCAGGATCTATTCCATGCCTTCCTTGGGGACGGAACCCCACCCAAAATACAGTGCTTTTAGGGGCAGTGGTGGCTCAAACAGTTAAAGACTGTGGGTTACTGATCGGAAGTTCGGGGGTCCCAGCAACGCCAAGCTGCCACTGTTGAGCCCTTCCAGCAAGGCCCTTAAACCTTTCTGCTCTAGGTGCGCTGTATCCTGGCTGACCCTACGGCTTCCAGCAATTTGACCACAGAGATAAGACAAAAACAAAAATTGGAATATGTATTTATTATAAATGTATTTACCAATAAAATTAATCTAAAAATGCATACACAATTTGGCCTTTACAAACAAATCATTGAAAACCCACCCAACATTTAATATATTTTTGTACAAATAAATTACAACACTTGGACTTCTTCCTTTTTCTTTTTGCATAGTCAAACTAATTTGACCCGAAAGAAATTATTAATAAATAAACAAGGGTTTTGCTTGTAGGGAAATCAAATACAGGACGTTTAGCCTACATGTGTATTCCTATTTGAGCTCCATTTGAGAGATGGACTTCTTGTTTAGGCGCCTGGATTTCTGGTATTTGTAGGCCAGGAAAGAAGTGGAGACCAGAAGGACGATGCCCAACACAAGCAGAACCCACTGTCCAGCTACAGCTGCAGCTTCATCCACATTCAAGCCTAAGAAATCCACAGTAGGAATGTTCTCCTCCACAACTGCAGCTGCTACAGGACACAGGACACAGGTGAGACACAGAGAAAACAGAGCAGTTTAATGCTCAAGACATGTCCAACTGATTCCAGTTGCATCTTTTGATTTTACAACCACTTGAATTTTGCCACACATAGGAGGTTTGCAATGAAACTAATGCTGAAGTGTTCACTGACAACAGTCAGTTAATAAATAGCACATGTTGGTACAGTAACTCTTCCTCTAAACAAAGGTATTACAAAACACGGATGGCGATGTTTTTGCGCCATCAGTGAACTCACTCCTCTTTAAAAATCCTTTCTCTCGGTTGATGATCTCCCACTTCTTGGTTTGTCTCTAATGCTGGTTTCCCCATCTTTAAATGTCCTCATCTATCCGCGGACATTGCTCTTTTCAGTGGTGTTATTTCTGTAAATGTTCTGTAGTCCAATGGGAGACCGTCAAACTGTGAGAAAGGGGGTTTTCAAATATTCGAGAGTTGGGTTCAACGATGGCACAAATGTACCTTTGTATATACCAGGCATCACTTAATGGCGGACCGCCATCCGGATCTGGATCGAGTGATGGTTCTATCTGGACCCTGATGCTTTTTTGATGACTGAGAATAATCTATATACGTATAAGTAATCTTTTGCTTCTTGAGGTGGGTGTGCCTATCAGCGGAATGGTTTACCTTGTATAGACAGAGTGTGCAAAAGAAACAGAAACAAAACTGCAACACAACACGGGTTACTCCAAGAAAAGGAAAGTACACTATGAAAACTGAACCTGTAAAGATAAATGGACTGATCAATATATGTTTATTCTTCCTGCGGTAAGTTTGAGTCAAGTTTGTCTCATATCTTTTGAAACTGTGTCGATGTGAAGCACCACTATGAGATAAACCATCAATCATTAGCAAACATCCTATATGGACCAAAGTATTTGGCCAAAGTTGTTAATTATTGATTTCAGGTGTTTCAATCAAGCCCCTTATTCCCAGTGAAGGGCAATCTTTTTGTATTAATGCTTCAGCATACTGTACCAAGACATCTTGGACAATGTTATGCTTCCAACTTTATAGCAACAGTTTGGCAAAAACCCTTTTCTATGTCAACATAACTGTGCTCCAGTGCACAAAGCAAGGACTATAAAGACATGGTTTGATGAGTTCAGTGTGGAAGAGCTTGACTGGCCCGCACAGAGCCCTCAACCACATCGAGCACCTTTGGGACGAACTGGAACGGAGATTGCGAGCCAGGCCTTCTCGTCCAATGAGAATGAATTCCCACAGGAACACTCCAAAATCTTGTGGAGAGCCTTCCAAGGAGAGTGGAGGCTGTTAAAGGGAGACCAGCTCCATATTGAAGTATAAGTATATGTATTTGGATACAATGTCATTGCAGGTTTGGCCAAATACTTTTGTTCATATAACAAATAGTGTATCTGCAGCAGTCCGAGTCAGGGTGTGGAAATATAAAAAGTCATCAAAGTTTAAATTGTTCGCATGCTTAACGTAGTTACTAAAGTTGACAAATGTCATTTTTAACTGCTTCTTTTTATAGACCTACAATGACCGCATATATAAATATCTGAATCCTAACACAAATGTGAGAAATTTGGACTTCAGCTTAAAGAAAATTCTATTGTCCGGACCTTCTTAAATTTTAATTCAGTACCCCTGGTACAGAGGAAGAGTCTACTAACATGTGCAATTTGAACCACAAATACAAGGAAAATGCAGTTAATGCAAAAGTTTCCCCCTTTTTTGCACTACTTTTTCGTACAGCCCTCATATTTAATACTTATGTGAATGTGTTAATATCAGGTGTGTTTGGGTAATAACATATATATTTTTAAAATAAATACATTTCAGCCAATAAAATCTTTT